>JAAIIK010000017.1:2521986-2531995 GCA_014706435.1 Silurus glanis | reverse complement strand
ACACACACACACACACACACACACACACACACACACACACACACACACACACACATATAGCAAGAAACAGTCCTCGGTTCAGATTTTCCTTCCAAAAAGAAAGGGTTAGAAAAAAGAAACAGAATGAAACAAGAGAAAGACACAAAGGAATAGAAACATAAAGAAAAGTGCCAAGAGGCAAGAAACAGACAATAAGAAAGGAAAGGGGGAAAAATGGTGAGACAGAGTAAAGGGACAAAGAAAGAAACAAAAATGTGAGAAAGAGAGGGTAGAAATTAGACACAAAAATATATATTGAGTGATATAAAGATAGTGAGAAAGAGAATTGAAGCCAAAATAAATAAGAGGAAGAGTGCGAGAGAGTAGATGAAGAGAGATCGCACGAAGCAAAATTCCTGATGGAAAATTCCTGATGAACGAAGTCGTTTCCCACAATTCCCACAAGTTTACAAGTCTGTGAAAACACAGAAGGTCATATTTCAAACAAATCTAAATCTCTGATTGCCGCTGCTCATTGATCTTGTTCTCCCATTCACAGAGCAATGCATCATTGATCAGGCTGGTATTTTTATCCCTGTGTCTCGTGCTAATAGGCTGCGCTGTAGCTGCCTTTCATCGACTTTTTCTTTTATTGTATCTCAGATTCGACTGCAGTTGACACACTTAAACAAATTACGCATAGCTTTTGCTCCTTTCCTCCGCCACACTCATAATGCAGCAGCGAAATCATTTCTGTTTCATAAATGTGATATAATTTGTCTTATAGTGGCCCAGAGGTTGTAACACGATGGGTCATGTGACGGGAAAGGAAGGATCCAATTGGCTAAGATGCACTTATTAAATGAGGGGATATGGATCTGTATTGAATAAAGCAAGGTGATCTGTCACTGTCTGTCTATGTAGGGCAATAAAAAGTTACATTTAACCCACCCACTCACCAACTCACACACACACACACACACACACACACACACACACACACACACAGAGTCAATTCATAGGTTAGTGCTTGTGGAATGAAAGAGATGCATTGCCATGTCACATATAACTCAGACATATTGATACTTTTGCCATTTTACTCCTTGCTTGAGCAATTTTCCCTGCAATTACATTTGTGTGTGTGTGTTTTTCGTACCCTGTTTCTCATCAGCCATTTTCGAGAAGCTGATGAAAACTGACAACTGATTTTCTTGGATCCATTCCAAGCTTAGATTCTTGGGTAATTAAGGCCTGCTTAATAGAACACACAGATTGAACAAACACACACACACACACACACACACACACACACACACACACACACACACACACACACACACACTTTGACTGGCATATGTTCTTATCAGGGTTGATATTGCATTACAGGTGTTGTGTGACTTTAAATGTAGAACACATGGTAAGATTGTTGGTGAGAGAGCCGGAGTGTACCTTACACACACACACACACACACACACACACACACACACACACACACAAATATCCCATACACAAAGAAATCTATCCAACACCCTAATTTGAGATCCTACTTGAGAGCTAGGGATGTTCTCTTCACTCTACTCTATAATGCCAAAAGTTTGTGGACACCTGGTATGTGCTTTTTAAGCATCGCATTCCACATTTAGTCCCAATTTGCTCTTATTATTCCCTTCACTTGATTTTTACTAATAACATAAGGTTATTAGTAAAGTCACCCAATGATGTAGGTGAGGTGAGGTGAGGTGAGGAGGCTTGGGGTGCAGTCAGTGTTCCAATTCATCTCAAAGGTGTTCACTAGGGTTGAGGTCAGAGCTCTGTAGCAGGATATCTTCCACTCCGACTCATGCAAAGCATATCTTCCTGGATTTGGTTTTGTGCACAGGGGCATCGTCATGCAGGAACAGATTTGGGTCTCCTAGTTTAAGTGAAGGGAATATTTCATGCTACTTCATTCAAAAATGTCCTATACAATTGTGTGCCTTTAGCTGTGCGATAACAGTTTGGCAAAGAACCAAACTGGGAAAGTCCAGGAAAGTCAGGTGTCCCAATACTTTTGTCCGTATAATGTATTTGACTTCAGCAATCAGCTCAAATCAACATGGCTGCTAACAGTATAAACTGAAAAATCTGTTTGAAAACAAACCATAAATTATATTTTTAATTGTTTTTTTTTAGATTGTTGTTGTTGTTAATATTGCTGTTGAGTCTTAAATGCACGAGAGCTGCAGAGAGAGATCAAAATGTACATACAGTAGGTCCAAGCTCAAATTTAAGCTGAATGCTGTGTACTGTTGCTCTGAAGTTGCTTGAAAGATCTATGTCTCGGATGGAAAAACTGTGAGCTACCTGTACGTTGTTTAGACACGACATTTTGACTTGTCTGGGTTTTACTAAAGATTTGCAAGCGACATGAAGACTGTTTAAAGTTTCGTGCACAAATTTAAGCAGAAAAGAATCTCTGTCAGGGGTGATGTGATCAACATTAAATGTTTTGGACTATTTATGATTATTTTATAATAAAAAGCAAACTGTTAATCAGTCTGGAAAAAAAAATAAACATCCTAAGTGGTAAAGCATGGTGGTGGTAGCATTGTGTTAAAAGTTACCCCTGGCCTTCTTCTGTGATTAAATGCCCTCCATACCAGGTCAGCGGCCTTTGTTGTATGGTCTTCTATAGACAGTGTATTCGTTGACTATGCTATATTCTTGGTGTATTTTTAAAATAATAAATCAAACAGTGGGATGCTCCTTTTTTTTTTGCCTTTCTTTGATTTTGTCAGTTTTTACAGTACCTTGCTCTGGATTGGTGTTCATTAATGCATGCACTCTTATAATCTCAGGATTCTTTACAAAAAAGGTGTACCAGTAATCCAAAAATTATTTTAGGGCTTTCACAGCGATAGGGGTGAATAGGTCATCTAATTAACTTGTTATTTTATACAGTTTTTTGTAAATGATCAGCAAATAATACTTGTAAATAATTCACAACAGATAATCTAAAAAGGCCAACTTCTTATAGCCTGGTAACCCTGCTGAGAGCAAAATAAACAGTGCGAGCATGTATGTGTATAACACATCACGGCATGTGACAGCTCTGGACCGCTTAACCAGGCCTCTGATCAGATTAAAGCTTTAGAAGGGAAAAAAAAACAACACAAACTAAATTGTGCTATATCGCCCTCCGAGACACCATCTGACCCCCGTCACTTTCACGCCCTCTCTGTTTCTCTCTTTTTTTTTTACATTCTCTCTCTCTCTCTCTCTCTCTCTCTCTCTCTCTCTCTTGCGGGCTTTCTCTCTCTCTATCTCTGGTCTTTGTTCTTTCTGCTGTGTTTTCTCTATTTTCTCGCCTCGTCTGTCTGGGCCTCAGATGGATGTCCATATGGTGTAATGGATCTAATCAGTCCGAAATGATTTCATCTGTGTAGATTAGTGGTGATGATTCTCCATAATGATGAGATCTCTGGAATATTTTTCTCATAGGTGCAGCACTCAAGCACACACATACACACACAAATACACACACAAACACACATACACACACACACACACACACACACACACACACACACACACACACATATACACACACACACACACACACACACACACACACACACACACACACTGAGTGACAGAATTGCTCATACAGATCACAGATACGGTCACATGTGGTGTTGAATGCATGACCAAATTTACTTTGAATTCTGAGGTGGAAAGCTAATCAATGGGTCAATAAATAAATAAATAAATAAATAAATAAATAAATACATTTTCTTTATGCGAAATTGTGGTTAGTGTAGTTAGCTTTTATTTTGCTTTATATACTAATAAATGTGTAAAACAAGAAAGTATCATAGTGCTAATGTCTCAAAAAGTTGGGAAGGGGCAATAAAAGGTGTGAAAAGTAAGTGCTATAAAAAGAAACAGCTGGAAGAACATTTTGCAACTAACTGGCAATGGTTCAGTAACGAGATTTGGCATAAAAAGTGTATCTCAGAGAGGCATCTGTGAAAAACTGTGTATAAATTGTGGAACAATTTCAAAATAATGTTCTTTAATATAAAATTGAAGGTCTTTAAATGTCTCATAAACTACAGTACTTAATGGGGGCAAAAATCAAAACTGGATGCCCATGATCTTTGGGCGCTCTGGCGGCACTGCATGGGATGGCAGAACAGACATGATTCTGTAATGAAAATCACTGCATGGGCTCAGAAACCATGGCATCTATAAATGCAGCTTAAAGCTTTATCATAACAAGACGAGGGATGTGTGGACATGATCCACAAAGCCGACATCCTCTGTGGGCCATAGTTAATTTAAAATAGACTGAGAGAATGTGGAAAACTAAAAATTGTAAAATCTTTTTGTTAACCATGGATACCACGTCCTATAGATTAAAGAGGGGAGGGATCATCTGGTTCATTATCTGCGCCCAGTTCAAAAACCTGCATCTTTGATGGTATGGGGGTGCATTAGTGCCTATGGAATGGACAATTGCACATGTGGAAAGGCACCATCAATGCTGAAATGTATACTGTATACAGATTTTAGAGCAACATATGATTTCATACACACAATATAGTTTTTAAAGAAGGCCTTGCATACTGTATTTCAGGAAAAAAAAATCTTTACCACATGCTGCATCTATTACAACAGCAGACTCCGGAGTAGAAGAGTCTGAATGCTGAACATGCCTTTTTACTGTCCAGACCGTTCACCATTTGAAAACATTTGGTGTATCATGATACTTTGACAAAGAAGACCCAGGACTGTTGAACAAATACAATACTGTATCAGACACATATGGAACAACATTCCTCTCCTAAAACTTCAGCAAATGGTCTTCTCAGTTCCCAGATAAATACAGACAGTTGTTAAATAAAGAGGGGATGCTACACACTGGTAAACATGACCCTGTGCTAACTTTTTAGAGACGTACTGCAGTGATCAAATTCAAAATGACCCTACTTTTTTCCTTAAAACTGTACATTTGCCCAGTTGAAACATTTGATTTGCGTTCTGTGTTCTACTGTGATTAGCAAATCATTGCATTCTGCTTTTATTTACATTTTATACAATTGGGGCTGTATTAAAACAGTTTCTTACCTGGTTCTATATCTTAGTCCTAGAGTATTGTAAAATATAAACCTTATCTAAAAAGATATCTAAAATATATCTAAAATAGCAGGGTTGTCTGGGTAATGCAAAATGTAGTTGAACACAACCAGCACTCCATCAAGAGAACATTATAAATTATAAAAAATCTTTTGTCTTCTTCCATTAAGGGTCGCCACAGCGGATCATCCGTATTCATGAGCCACATGTTTTTACGCTGGATGCCCTTACTATTGCAACCCTCCCCATTTATCCAGGCTTGGGACCGGCACTAAGAGTGCACTGGCTTGTGCAACCCTAATGGCTGAGGTTGGTTCCCTGACCGGGGCTCGAACCTGGGCCACGGCGGTGAGAGCGCCGCATCCTAACCACTAGACCACCAGGGAACCTCTAGAACATTATATATTATAATATTATAAAGCATATATATTGTATACATACCATTGCAGTTTATGATAAAATCATGTTGATGGTGTTGCTAATATCACTGTTGTATGATGCATGAGGCATACTCCATGCAAATCAATCTGAATAAAAAAATATTTAATAATCTAAAAATCTATTTTAAAAATTCTAATCTTGAACATTTTTAAAATAATTTTACAGTTTTACTACAAATATGATAATCCCAAATAATAAAAAAAATCACACACAATTTCACACATACAGTAGTAATCATTTCAGCTAATTGAGGACAAATCTGTTCTCATAGATCATCTACCACACCGCTCAGCTTTTTCACGCAGTGCCATATAGACAAATCAGCTCTCTGTGAGCATGTGATAGCGTATCATAACTCATCTGCAAAAACACAAAGCCTTACTAACAGCCTGATCAGAGGATTTGCTGGCTTCTTAAAGCAGCAGAAACATCTCTCACTTTAACGACAGACACACACACACACACATTCACACCCTTAGTGAGAAGACGTCTTACTGAAGGATAGACATGGCCCGAATCATCAGCACAGCATGGAAAATTAAACAGTCTCTCTAAATACCTTTATTTCCCAAATGTCATAGCACTTAAGAGTGTGGAGAGACGGAGGGAAGTCTGCCATTTAAGAAAATCCAATTGGTCATTCACAGAGAGAGGTAGCAAAAAGAATGTCTGAATGAGTATTTAGGGAGCTAGAGGTTATCCATAAGAGTATGACATGGGGAGAAAAAGTCAAAGAGAGTAAAATAGACAGAAAAGAAATACAGAGAAAAAAGAAAAACAGAAAGAAAATTGTATATGAAGAGATGGAAAAAAGAACAAAATGTCAAAAAATGCACAGAAAAAAATTAGCAGATAGGAAGTTGCATAAGGAGATCATAAAAAAAAACACATTTTAAAGAAAGGGAGAGTAAAGAATGCAAAGGCAGAAAGAAAAACTACAACGAAAATAGACGAGTGAAGAACGTTAGACAGAAATAGAGGCAGAAAGAGCAGTAGAAAAATCAATGTATAGAAAGAAAAAGTGAAAAAGAAATAAGTAATGAGAAAAATAAACAAATGGAGAGAGAAAAACTGGAAGAGAGCCTACTATAAAACTGCAGAAAGAGAGATATGCTTAGAAAAAAAAAAAACTTCAAAAAGTTCTTCATGCACCAGTGCACCATAAATGCATATATAACCTTTACAAAGTGAAAAAAAAAAACACTCATGTAAATCAACTTATGTGCCCTTATCATCTGTGGTCCAGCATCCATCTGCCTGCACCACAAATTTAATCGTGACGATTCCAAATGCACTGGACTGTATGAGTATGTATTTGGAAAGTATTAAGACTTCACTTCATTTTTTTTTACATTTTTTTATGTTGATAATGCAATCTTTATTTTTTTGCGATTTTTTTTCTCATTAATCTACACTTAGTACCCCTTAATGACAAAGTGAAAACAGAATTCTAGAAATGTCTGTACATATAATTTTAATTAAAATATATGACAAAAAAGTGTAGGGTGTTAAAATGTTATATGCTATATATATATATATGGTAGTGTTTCTGCTACTTCAAGTGGATTCTTACCTTTATATATAATTATATGTAATTCTTTACCAAATACTTACCATTATTGATGAAGTAATGTTTATTAATTATTATCTTTTTTTATTTTTCACATCTAGCTAATGTATGTTTGTGAATCGTAAATCTTTTATGTTAAATAAATAAATAAATTGCTTGTACATCTACATTGTTTCATGAAGTTGTCTAGAGCAAACGCAGCCCCTTAGGCTAGTCATTACGTCTTTGTACCTTGTGTGTCAGTGTCAGACAGATTATATAATCACCAAGCAGTCTAAGTCTCTCCTGTCATTTACAAAACACTTTGATTCACTGTTTACCCTTTAACAAATGATTAAAAAAACTCCCACAGGTTTTACACTTCTAAATAGGAAAAAAGACCACTAGATTGTAGTTTAGTCAATAGTCGTTCTGTACATTAGTAGCAATAAAAGGAGGCAAAAATGTATCTATACCAAATGGCAGTGAAAGTATGCCATTAAGCAGGACAGGCCATCTGTTTTCCATTCATTTACATGACCATTTGATGGTAAAAATAAACTTCTATATGTTTTTTTTGGCTCAGAATCACATTATTTTTACATTATTTAACAGTACATTCATGCATCATTCATTTTCAGTAATGGCTTTATCCTGGTTATGGTTGCCGGTGGATCCAGAGGCTATCCTGTGAACACGGAGCAGGAAAACAGCCTGGATGGGATGCCAATCCATCTTAGGGCAACATGCATTTATACCAAGCGGCAATACAGAAAAGCTAATCTACCTGCTGGCATGTTTTTGTACAGTGCCTGGAAACAGGAGAACCTGAAAGAAGACCACATCTACACAGGGAGTACATGCAAAACGTTTAATCTTGTAAAAAAAAAAAGAGTGAAAAATATAATAATTCATAATAGAAAACATCAGCTGTGATTTCTTTTTGGTTCCTTCCAAATCTAAGATCCGGTGCAGCACCACACAGAGGTGAAAGAAAGAAAAACACATAGCTACTGTGTGCAAATCAACTGGTTTTATAGAGGAAAAGAATGAAGACGAAGAAAAAGAGTAGGGCCTTCTTCCAATCCTTATTAAACCGTTGCTGGGCAACACAGACTAAATCTGCCTTCATGGTTTGTAGAAAACATAGATGATGTAGCTACTGGCTTTACAGGAGAAGAAGGAAGTCACATTCTCCTTCACTTCTCTATTCTCAAAATGCACCAGTAGGGACAGAAAAACAGACAAACTGTAATGGGGTAAGTATGTCGGAGTGGATTCTGAGACACACAAGCATAAAACACAGTCCATGTATGTTAGAAATGCATATGTCTCACACATAAAGTGGAAGTACTGTACAGTTAATGTAAAAATAAACATACATAAAAAAAAAAAAGATTGTGGTACTTTACAAATACTTGTTTAGGTTACAAAGACTGGCATCCCATCGAGGTTGTATTCCATCTTTAATCCCCTCCCAGACTGGGAAAATGTATTTACTAAAATATGAATGATTGAGTGGTTGAATGAATGAATGATGCTTATTGTTACAATTATTGCATAGCTGGCTCAATGACAAACATGTACCATGGCTCAAACACAAAATTGTCTCCTATTTATAGAAAAACAATTAGGAAGCAAACTGTGAGGAGATATCTAATCTCCCCCTGGGTTGATTTCAGAGAAAATACAAAGATATACACTCCCAGTAAACAAATATTGATCCTGACAGGGTGGTGACAGGGCCTAAAGACCAACTTAAACCTTCCTGTAGCTTAGATAATCAAATTACACCAATACAGTTCAGTTCCTTGGATGTAGCCTACAGAAAAAATATATTTAATTTAAAACACTTACATGAAGTCCTGATCTCTATGATCAACAAAAAGTTGCTTGAAACCTTTAAAAACAGACCCTTTAGGGCAAATGAACAGTGATGAAACATTCTTAGCCCTTTGCCTTAATATCTGTGTTCGTATCTAATAATCTGGCTACCTAATCCATATCTAGAATGCCTAAATGTACAATAAATTACATAATAAAATACCAGTCACTAATAAATAAAGCTGGCAAATCGATGTTTTTTTTTCTTTTTTACCATGTTACTATTTTTATGTTCTTTAAAATTGTAACTTCTCAGGAACATCACTCAAACTTAAATACGGTACTGGCAATGACTATAATAATGCATGCAAGCCTAGTGTGTCTGTCTAATTTATAATGCATGACCAAGAACCCGATGTATGAGGATAAACAATAACAAACTCGCGTCTGTGATTAAAATCTTGATTACAAGACTTCTTTATGTAACCATAGTTACATGGTATTGATGGACACTTCTGGAGTCTATTAGCATTATCATTTTTCAGTCAACAAATAACATTTGAAAATGCATGTTTTACTTCAGATCAAGCCATTGCATCGCTTTATAATCATGTATGAAAAGTGCAGATTGACATACAGTAGCAGCGGAGATCTAAGGTGTCGTTTTAGTAGTTTTACATTTAGGATTTTATTCACTGAGTAAGCTTACATGGCATCCATAAATCACTCAATGTCTGATTTGGACAATTGTAGGAGTATGCAAATGGTTTTGTACTGTATCTAGTATAATTGTTTGGAAAATAATCCTTATATTTTGTCTCAAAGTTAGGATATTCAATACAATTAGCATTGTATAATGATAATTGATAAACAATTAATGTAAGGTAGTATTCACACATCTGTGAATGAATTAATGATGATTTATGTAAGAAAATATGTAAAGAATTTGGTACAATATATCAATAAATAAATTTTAACCTACAGTATAAAATATATCTCAGAAAGCAAAAATAAATAAATAAATAAATAAAATAAAATACTTTTTCATATATATATATATATATATATATATATATATATATATATATATATATACT
>JAAIIK010000017.1:2495471-2521886 GCA_014706435.1 Silurus glanis | reverse complement strand
ATATATATATATATATATATATATGAATATATGAAACATTACTTGTAACACCCCACCAGGAACAATGCATTTCTGCTATAAAAACCAAATGCTATTCCCATTATAATACTATATGGATTCAAACAGTGTGTATAAACAGCGTAATACATCACATGCAATGGAGTCTAGCAGTGTTTTTATAGCAGTCCAGCTGGTACAGCGTGTTGTTCTTCATCAGACGTAAAAACGGCTCAATTATGTCAGCGGGGTTACAGAGCCTAATAAAGCAGCACTGGTATTCATGCTCTCACATGCATTTATGTAGTCTTAAAAAAAAAGGGTAGAAAGATTAAATCCACTGCTAATGAGTAGGGCTAAGTTGACTTTTTCAGAAATCAGACTTCACTGGTGTTCTTAATAAAAATGGTCAAGAAGGTCATCAGTAAAGTAAAAAAAAAAGGAGAAGTAACTGGTGGAAGAAGATGAAGCGACAGGATTAGGTTCACAATGAGAAAGACCTTTGAGTGACTCCTCAGTCAGTGCAAGATTAAGTCCAAGCAAATTCACTCACATGCATCTTCCCTTCTGAGGCTCTTTCTCTTTCACTTTCCTTATTCCAGTTTCTGGTGCTTTCTGTTGCATCTCTAAGCCCCTGCAGATGTTGTATTGCTGCTTCTATAACATTGCATTTCAAAATATTGCATGGAGACTTAATCCACTTTTCCTTAATCCCTGTAGCCTGGACCTGTTGTGGCAGACTCTCACACTTCACGCTAATAATAATCAATGACTCTCCTTGCAGGCTGTGATTTGGTCCAATAGAGGCTGGGAATTGTGGGTAGGTGTATGGTGGCAGGTTCTGCTGTGGTTAATAGATGGTGAATGGAGTGAGAGAGAAGGAAAAGCAGAAGCTGTTTCAGCCCCCTGGGGATTTGAGATATGATGCGATTCGTTTCTCTCAGTCCCTTGGTGCGATTGAAAAGTAAGCCGGCTGGATCCAGAGAAAAAAATGCTGGAAAAATACCACCTGCACAGAGATTTGGGCAGCAACAAAGGCCACTGTGTTCTGCTAGGGTGTCAAATGGAGATGAAAAATCAAAAAGAAAGGCACATGGAGATCAGATACTGCTCCAAAATGATACATGGTTTTCCTGAGATACAGCTCTAAAATTAGCATGGGGCGATGCTTAAATGGACTGGCACTGAGAAGTGTAAAAAAACCAGGCCTTTTTTGAGCTTTTTTAATAAATAATAATTAATTATAATTAATAATGATAAAGAAAGAATTAATACAATTTAAATTAAAGGTCCCCTTAACCAGAATGGTGGTGATCAGCAACAAGCTTGGGGTTAGTTTTTTTAGGCTTGTAAATAAAGTACTAAAAGTAATTGTGTTTAGTCTAATAAATATATAGCATATACAAAGTTTAGGTCAAGTCAAGTAAAGTTTGTATCTATAGCGCTTTTCACTAATGGACATTGTCTCAAAGCAGCTTTACAGAATTTAACAGTTATGTGAACAATGTGTATTTATCCCTGATGAGCAAGCCATGTTGACTGTGGCAAGGAAAAACTTATGAGGAAGAAACCTGACTCAAAAGAGGAACCCGACTCAAAAGGGGAACCGATGTTAATTTGGGTGATATCAAGAGTGTGATTATAAAGCTTTTAACAATACAGAACACTGGAGAGTGAGAACTAACATGAGCACTGGAATGTAAGATTATGAGTAATGTCCTCTCCTCTCTTATGAAGTAAAGGTAACGTCTCTAGGTTACGTATGTAACCCTAGTTCCCTAAGGGAACGAGATGCTGCGTCGAAACGCTTTGGAAACATGCCCGAGTGTTCACGCTCTGAAATAATGTGTGTAATCAGTTAAAAATTGGACGCTGGCCATTACCGGTGGGGTGACGTCATGACCAGAAAGTATAATACGCATATCGAGTGAAGGCAGCGGCAGCTTCTGTAAGGGAGAAGTGTGGCACAGAGACGCAGTGTCTCGTTCCCTCAGGGAACTAGGATTATATATGTAATCTAGAGTCCCTTTCAGGAACTCAAGCTGCGTCGAAACGCTTTTGGGAACGAGTGTCCAATCACGCCAGTCCCTGCCTATTGTGTGTGTGTGTCGAACACAGCTAAAGGAGGACTGAGGGGCCAGCAGTGGCACTGCGGTCTAGATTTTAAAACCGCACGAAGGTCAGCGGGGTGGACCACCCACAGCATTATATGTCTTGGAGGGGTACTCCACAAGACCAAGATTTTGAAGCAGCCACACTTCGGGTGGAGTGAGCTCTGAACCCCGAAGGAAGCGGGGAGACCAGAGGACTCATAAGAAGATGTGATATCATCAACAATCCACCTGCTCAGAGTCTGCTTATTAGCAGGGAGGCCTCTCTTGGGAGGGCCGTAGCAGACGAGCAGATGATCAGTCCTTCTCCAAGGACCCGTCCTGTGGACGTAGGTGTCCAGTGCGCGCATTCAGTTTCTTCTGGTCTGGGGAACGGAGGTGGATAGAATGCCTGTAATCTTACGAGTTGTGGGACGACCGAGGGCACCTTGGGTATGTAACCCATATGGAGGTACAGAAAGTCACTAGCCATACCTGGGGTAAACTCCAGGAAGGAGGGGGGGCACAGAAAGAGCCTGCAGGTCCCCTACTCTCTTGATAGAGCAGATAGCCAACAAGAACGCAGTGTTGATTAAAAGATGCCTCCAAGATGCCTCGGCTAGAGGCTCGAAGGGGGGCTCAGACAGAGCCCCCAAAATGACTGCCAGGCACTCTAGGTCATACTGGGGTGCCGCTGAGAAAATGCATTACCATCGAGTCTCTGCCCAGAGATTGCCCGGCCATGGGTGTGTGATAAGCCAAAATGGCAGTGGACTGGATCCAGCTGGTGGTGCTCACACCACGAGCAGAATAGACGCCACCTGGCGGCATACGACCTCCTTATGGAGGGAGCTCTGTAGTGGAGAATGGTCTCTACCACCTCAGTGGAGAGACCAGAACCTCGGAGCTGTGCCCCCTCAGGGGCCACAGCCTCCACAGCTTCAGACGGGGGTGAAATATGGCACCCCCGAGATGGGAAAGGATGGTGCATGGAGGGTGCTCGAAGAGAGCTACCAGGCGTGAACCATGGTTTGCTTAGCCACCTTGGAGCTACCAGGAGGAGACAGACTCTGTCCTGGCAAACACCCTCCAGAACTCCTGGAAGCAGCGCGACAGGGTGAAAGGTGTACAGACGCAGCCTCGGTCATGCCTGAGCCATGGGAGTAAGGGAGAACCAAAGTAGACAGTGTGACAGTGTCTCTCGAGACGTGAACAGATACACCTGGGCCGCCATTCCCTGGGTCTCAACACCTGCCTTGACAGGGTGTCTGCTGCCTCATTCAACCAGCCCAGGATGTGAACTTCTCTCAAAGAGAGGAGTTTCCCCTGGGCCCAAAGGAGGATCTAGTGCGCCAGGCTGCACAGGAGGTGCGAATGCAGTCCTCCTTGATGGTTGATGTTGGAGACCATCGCAGTATTGTCCGTATGGACCAACACGTGGTGACCTCAGAGGTGTGAGAGGAAATGCTTTAGTGCTAGAAGCACGGCCAGCATCTCTAGGTAGTTGATGTGCCAGCGTACACAGACCTCCAGCAGAGCGACCACTCACGATCACTCTCCACCCCTTGAGGGAAGCATCCATCATTAGCGTTAAGCGACCTTGATTTTGCGGATGGGGTTGCCCCTCCGTGAGAACCCATGGGTCCTGAGCCACCACTAAAGGGGTCTCATGTAATGCAGGTCAAGTGGAATCACACTGGACGCAGCTGCCATAAGCCCTAGCAGTTTCTGGAACTGCTTGACAGTGAGAGGCTGCCCTTCTCTGACCTTCCTAATGGCCTTAAGGATGGCCACAATGCGGGCAGGGAAAAGCTGCCCATGCAAAGTAGTCAAATCCTATATGACACCGAGATAGGTGGTTCTCTGTAATGGAGAAAGCACACTCTTCCCGGCATTCAGCCGAAACCCCAACGCCTTCATGTGGGTGAGAAAGTCATCTCGAAGCCGGACCGCCAACTGCTCTGATTGAGCTAGGATCAACTAATCGTCAATGTAGTTGAGGATGCGGATGCCCTGAGACCTCAGCGGAACCATAGCCGCATCCACACATTTTGTGAAGTTACGGGGTGAAAGGGCAAGGACAAACAGAAGAACCCGGTTATGGTAAGCTTCGGCCCCGAACCTCAGGAACTTCCTGTGAGAAGATAGGATGGATACATGAAAGTATGCATCTTTTAGATCTACCGTGACAAACCAGTCCTCGGATGTAATTTAAAACACGACCTGCTTGATGGTCAGCATCTTGAACCTGTCTCATTAAAGAGAGCGGTTCAGCTGACATAGATCTAAGAAAGGATGCAACCCTCCGTCCTTTTTGGGAACTACGAAGTACCAGCTGTAGAACCCGGACTCTTGTTCTGATGGAGGGACCACCTCGATGGCCTCCTTCCTCAGGAGAGTGTTTACTTCCTGTTCCATGACCATAGCCTGCTAGCTTCTCACCAGGGTGGGAAGAATCCCGTGAAAACAGGCCAGAGGAGACCCGAACTGCCCTAAAGCACCGAGGGTGGCAGGGTTAATGGACCAGGTGCCTGAGGGGGCCGGGGCAGGGCGGGCACCGGATACTGCAGTGCAACGCACCCCTTTACAGCCAGATCCCCAGAATGTCCTATGTCAGGACCTTTTATGACCAGCTTACTGGACGGAGGGACTTTCTGCTCATGCTCTGCAGGTCACAACCCCGAAAGAAGCTTCTTCTTTTTCTTCTTGGGTTCCCAGGTGATCTAGTGGTTAGGATGCGGCGCTCTCACGGCTGCGGCCCGGGTTTGATTCCCGGTCAGGGAACTGACCCCAGCCATTAGGGTTGGACAAGCCAGTGCACTCTTAATGTTGGTCCCAAGCCCGGATAAATGGAGAGGGTTGTGTTTGGAAGGGCATCCAGCGTAAAAACAATTGTGCCAAATCGAACATGTGTATCATGAATACGGATGATCCGCTGTGGCGAACCCTAATGGGAGAAGCCAAAAGAAAGTGTTATTATTATTATTATTTAATTTATTATTATTATTATTATTATTATTATTATTATTATTATTTTTTTTTTTTTACTACGAGGAGTGAGAGTACCCCCCTCGAGGAGTGCTCTCCGGGAGTGGAGCGATTACATACAAATGCGAGCAGAATGTGCACGGCACAATGAGCGCAGCGCAATATGTGCAGATTATGCACAGAAAGTGCAGAGAATCTGCGCTGAAAATGCGCAGAACGGGCTCAGTCAGATCCCTCTGAAACCTGACTTAGCTCCGCCCCCAACTCCATAAATCCTTGAGCCTAGTTCGCAAAGCGCCCCAGGGGGAAATGCTAGCAGGGGCAAGAAACCGCCGAAAGGCGTGTTTCCGAGGTCTATTTGCGAGCCCCAGGAACTGCCGCGCCACTCCGCCTCAGTGAGAGCGGGGGCAGAACTGCGAGGAGCGCGAGCTCTCTGCTTGGAGAGTGATGGCATTGACATGCAGCTGGCTCTCTTGAGAACCGACTAGCGTGCTCCGCTCCTAGGAATATATCTTTATTTATTTATTTATTAAATTTTTTTCTGACAAACAATTGACAGACAATTCAACACATACACACAGAGCGCTTCGCGAACAAACAGAAGCTGACACAGCCTTCACTCGATATGCGTTGTATACTTTCTGGTCGTGATGTCACCCCGCCGGTGACGGCCAGCGTTGAATTTTTGACTGATTAAACACATTATTTGAGAGCGTGAACATTTGGGCACGTTCCCAAAGCGTTTCGACGCAGCTCGGGTTACTGAAACGGAAATATAACTAATGTACCATACAATCAGCAATGTCACACTGATTTGTTGTTGTAGTTTTATTACATAGTAAGACTTACTGATTAAAGAAGATCAGAAACATCAATCCTTCTTACTATATAACATTTTTATTGCACAGTTTAGTATCATTTGATACATCAGTTCATGTTGATTAAGATGGTTCTTTAAATATATTTGTTTATCTTTTAGAACTTTTTTGCAAGAGTATCCACAGATCCACTATCCTTAAACCACTTAGCAAGCGATGAAAACACACCATGGAAGAGATGTCGGTTTATCACACACACATACAGTACAGTCACACCAGAGAATGTATCGATGGACACAAGTAAGTAAATGAACCTTCAAACAGACAGTAATTCAATATCTAGATTGAATTGGGGACCCTAGAGCTGTGGTGGCAATGCTACCTGCTTTCTCATTATGCCACCTCCAAATGACAATATACATATTTGTTAATACATACATCTTTTGATGCAGTTGAGCATATGGTCAGTAATGCATAATGGGGTCATGGCATGCTTTGGTTCTTTCATCAATAGGCACCCTTCCTCATGTAATCCACTTGAGGCTGGTTCAGGCCCTAACTTGTTACTAATGAACTCTTACAGACCATAGTTGGTCCCTCAAGATCTACAGCCGTCAGAGATGCTCTAATCTTTGACACATCTCGAATGCTCAGCAGTTTATAGGCCTTTTAGAGGTCTGTTGCAATGTGTATTGCAAGCACTTGAGGTCTTATTTTGTATATTGCAATGTTCTGCTAAGTCCCCCTAACTACTCTCAAACAATGATATCATGACAACCAATGTCAGCAGGAATTGTAGCCTAGGTCTTCTGAATGTCACTGGATTTTGGCTGCTGAAGCTCAATGAGGACTATCTGCTCCTCAGAACTGATCAAAGCATCAGTCTGTCTTTTTGGATTTAGGTGTTTGCTATGGATGATGCTGACACAGATGGTTTTATCTGCTTTCATGGTCATCATACCAAAAGAAGATCCCTTTCTACAATAACCTTCAGTAGTGCTTTTACTTGCCAATTTCATTGGAACATTGAGAATATCTGCATTTTCACCATGTACCAGCATAAGATATTATATGACCCTAAAGGACACTGTATACACACTGGATAATGAACTTGCTGTGCTTGGTGCTGTCTCACCAGAGCTCAATCTGTCACACATCAAACAATCGCATGATCCCCTCTCATTCTGGCAACATGCTGCTATACCCCTGTTCTGTTGGCCTCGACCACTTTCAGGTTTGGGGCTTCATGGGAGCCCCAAACCCAAACTGCAGAGTTAATGGGTTATATTTCTTCTCAAAGCCTTTGACTGTGGGTAGTAGAATGCCATACACTATGAAAGGCCACAGGATGGCATTCTGATAAATCCAAGCTTTGAACTTTCTGGAAGACCTTATGCAAGCACTGCCACCAGCCATTAATCTAACTCCTGTTTAGTGTGTTAGGTATGTTTAAACACAAAACACACATTTAAAAAATATATTTTAATAAAAAAATCTTTGATATATAAAAATCTAGTACCAATGATATCATTTGAAACCAAGTATATGTACATTTATACATGAGACAGACTTCCATTGCTTGCTAACTTCAATACACTAGCCTCGTACATTAGTTTGAGTGCTTCTGTTTCATAGCACAGTCATTATTTACACACTGGTTAATCAAATATATGTTGTTAAAGCAAACAAAAATGCAAACAAACAAAAGGTTTTTAATATTACATGTACAAAAGATAAAAAAATTAAATCAATTAATTTATTGTATTGTGGTATATGTATTGTGGTACTTGTATTTTTATATTCATGTCCAGGTCATAGGCTAGTTTCATGGACATTTTAGGAGTAAATGTAAAACTAAGCTCCAGCTATCATTCCCAATGTTCAAGTGGAGTGGACAGCACAGGACAATTGGCTAAACTTTAATAAATTCAATAATATATTTTTAAGACATATACTGTTTGGGAGCGGTTTGCAACAAAAAACATAAATCAATATATATTTATAAGCCAAAATTTATACCAATTAGACCAATTGGAACCTTTAATATTATACCAGCAGTTCATTGAGGTTAAAAAGCAAGTTCTAACAATTACAAACCATAGTCTAATTAGCTATTTATGTATTTAGATGTAATTCCTTTGTAATTCTTAGTCACACAGAGCCTATCAAAAGTGTGAAAACACCTAGGGTTTTATAGTTATTGTGACACAATCATGGTCCTTTCGTGTATATGCACCCTCCCCCCCCAATAAATAAATAAATAACTTTCTTTCGGCTTCTCCCATTAGGGGTCGCCACAGCGGATCATCCGCATGTTTGATTTGGCACATGTTTTTACGCTGGATGCCCTTCCTAACGCAACCCTCCCCATTTATCCGGGCTTGGGACCGGCACTAAAAGTGGCTGGGGTTGGATCCCTGACCGGGGATCGAACCTGGGCCGCAGTGGTGAGAGCGCCACATCCTAACCACTAGACCACCAGGGGACCAAATAAATAAATAAATAAATAAATAAATAAATAAATAAATAAAAATAAAAAAAAACCCACACTGACTAGACAGTAAATGACCGGAAAGTTCTGTAGACACATGATTAGAAATTAGATTAGATTTTTTTTTTATAGTTAAAGGACCTGTGTTAGAGAACAGGAGAGCTCATATTTGCAGACTGCCTCACACCCACTGTCAAACATAGAGGTGTTTTGGAGCAGGCAAGGTTGGAGACTTAATCTGGGGAAAAGGAATCCTGAACCAACATGGATACCATTCCATTCTTCGACTCTATACAATTGAGTCTGGAATGCAGCTGATTGGAATCAACTTCACCCTACAAAAAGACAACAACCTAAAGTGTACGTCAAAGCTCTGTAAATGTGTTATTTAGAGAGCGAACAGTCGGCTGGGGTGTTATCTATCATGAAATGTCCTGCCCAGTCACTGCACCTACATCCTAATGAACTTCTCTTTGATGAACTGGATTACAAGGTCAAAAAGAAGTTTCCAACTAGTAAAGAACACCTTCGGCAAGTTTTACAAGAAGCAGGGCAAAGTATTTCAGCTGAATGTTTTTAAGAGTGTTAAGCTGTTATTTATGCAAAGGAAGTATTTTTCAGCGAAAATTAAGTGGAACAGCTGTACATTTCTCTATTTATTTGGTCAAAGTAAATCTGTATTGCAATTATCTAGTTTGAGGCATATAAACCAAAGGAGCATGCATATGTTTCTCAAAAAAAACCCATAAAAGTCAAGTCAAGTCAAGTTTATTTCTATAGCGCTTTTCACAACAGACATTGTCTCAAGGCAGCTTTACAGAAATGAACAGTCAAGGTGAACGGTGCGCATTTATCCCTGATGAGCAAGCCATGGCGACTGTGGCAAGGAAAAACTCCCTTAGATGTTATGAGAAAGAAACCTTGAGAGGAACCAGACTCAAAAGGGGAACCCATCCTCATTTGGGTGACATCAAGAGTTTGATCATAAATCTTTCAACAATACAGAACACTGGAGAGTGAGAACTAACATGAGTACTAGAGTATAAGATTCTAAGTAAATGTTCTTTCTACAGTCTTTGGTATAAAAGTAGGAGCTACTGAGCTCAACATTTGTGATCATCACAGATCCAGCAAATAAAAGACGAGGTGTTACCAAATTTTTGACAGGCACTATATATTGCATGAATATTAGACAGTGAAGGTGCAATTCTTTTACATCTGAACAAATGTCAATTAATACATACTGTATATTAAAACTACTTTTATTAGTTTGTTCACGTTGCTTTTAGTTCATTAGTTATTATTTAGTACTTATTTGAAGTCATGCAGTAAATAATGCAAATTTTGGGAACCCTTATTTAAAATATTATGCATAACCAGTGTGTAGGTCTTCCTTCTTAGCTAGGTGTAGCGGAAAGTGATGGCCCAAATGGCAGTAGCAGGCTGAAAATGTGAATTCTCTGTGAAGAACATGTACATTTGTTACGTGCGGCAAAATGAAGCATGGTTACTCGTCGAAGAACACTCCGATGGTCCTCGATGTCAATCACAAATACCACATGCCCATGGCATTGTCGGCTTTACGGCAACACACTGCAATCTTGTATTACACACTGCATAATCGTATTACAACCATCTGCTGACAAGACTGCTGTACCCACCATCAATAAAAGTGCTGGTGGCAGGTTAGTCTATTTTTATCAGTGCAGAAACCCAGGTGGCAAGGGCAACAATTACACCCACTTTCAGCTAAGGACTATTACTGCTGTTGCTTCCTGCTCAAGAAACTGTTTTACCGGAAAAAAAAAAACAATAGAGGAGACTTGCTAACCTCAGTCTGCTTGGAGAGTGCAGACACCCACACACCGCCAATAAATAAACATGTTATTTAAGCAATGGGGCTGGAGGAAAAGGTTCATAAAAATATTTAGAAAAGCTTTAAATGAGCAAGACACATGATGGTTTGCTGTTTTTTCTTTAACTCAACTGATATATAACCTATGTTTATTGTCAAAATGAGTGCAGATTTCCTGGTTTCTTCTTTTGTATATGTTTTGAAAACCTCTAATCAAAATACCTTTTAAATAATGTGAACCAAATGATCTACGATCTACAATTATTACTTTTAAATGAAAATTTTTACAAATTTATTTGGTAAACAAATTTCTGTACTCTATTTAATAGATTTGCTAATGTTTTTAAACATATACTTAAAATGATAAGTTACTTAATAAAAAAAATAAAATAAAACAAAGAAAGAAAAAAAACCCAGAAATGTAATCTAAAAAATTCTGATTAAAAAATATACAAAATCTATATAATTACTGTAAAAAGCGACAAGTCAAAAAGCGCCAAGCAAAGAGTCAAAGCTTTCAGAGTGGTCAAAGATTAGACAGATTGTTTTGCTAAACATTACTATAAATCTAGGGTTGGCATACATTAAGTAGCTGGGATGTTACCTAAAAAGATACACCGAGCATATATGAAGCATATATGCAAGTATATAAGCAAGTATACATGCAACAAGTGTATGTCATCAATATAGAAACCTAGCTGTCGAGTTGATAGTTTTTTTTATTTTGTTACAACAAAGACCTACTATTGTTGCATTTATGATTCTTTTCTTTTTTTTAATAACCCATAAAAAAAGAAGGAAATAAAAAGAAAAACATCAGGCAAAATTGTTAGTCATACAATTTTAACCTTTATTGTATAATGGAACAGGTATAATTCAAATATATTACATTCATATTCAAAAATCTTTGACGGTTACTAAGAGCCATAAAATCATCAGTGAATCCCAAGTGAACCATTGTTAAGGCTCTTAGGAATGACACTTGTAAATTATAATTGATTTGTCAGTGTAGGATGATAAGCCTCTAGCAATATCATTTTATATTATAATTTGTGACAAAATATGAGAGAATCAGTGGCAATGACCTTTCAGCTATTGATGCACGCAAATGGAGAACTAGCTGCATGACTCGGTTTCGGGGTATAGCAATAGCTCAGAGGTCCAAGTATAAACACACATAATTCTTTGGATGATTATATGAGAAGGTTGTGAAGGTTGTATAAGACATTTACATTGGAGTATTCTACAATTAGAATATTTTACTGTTCAGCAGTTTTGATGTAGCTAGTTAATATTAGCTATCTAATATAATACTTCATGTAACTTATAATTCATAGCTAAAAACTCAAAGAATTTACAAGTCTTGAGTCTGAGTAGTCGAGTTGTTAGATAAAAAGTGCACTAAATTTAGCATGAACATAGGCTTTCCAATTATAATAATTTAGCAATTTAGCAATCGATGTTATTCTTCATTTGCATGAAACATGTGTGTTTGACTTTCCCCAGTCGAACATAAATGACATTTTAAGGTAAACACCATCTGTCACAGGATTCACTTACTAAGAGATTACTATTGCTTTAAGTTAGCTTTGTTATTTCAGCACATGTACATTTACCATCCACTCAGACTTAACAGGCAACGTTTTTCCAATCTTGAAACGTCTGGATTCATTGAACCTGTAAACACTGTAGTCTCAGATTCCTGTTCTTATCTGACAGGCGTTAACCTGATGTGGCCTTCTGTGGACAAAGCCAATCTACCACACTTCTGTTCTACACTTCTGTGTTACGAATGCAAAAGCAGTAGCAGTTAAAATCTTTCAGTAAGATGGTGAACAGTGAACAGGTTAGCAAGCATGCATACCACTACTACTCATACAAAAATGTTTTCTAAGGTTCATGTGAGAAAGATATTCCTTTTACATTGGAGAAGGATAAGGCTTTGAATTTACCAGTGGCAGGTTGTGTATTTCACATCTAGGCCTTCAGTGGTATCCTCCCTGAATCAGCTCTGCTCTTAATGCCATCATTATGTTGCCATGGCTATAGAAACCATCAATATTATAGAGAAACACAGTATAACTGAGCAAGACACCCGATGAAAACAGTTCAACCAGTGTCCTTTCACTGCAGCCTCAGCTGCACCACCAGCATACATCATTTCTAGCAGAAGCAATATTAACATCATAAAATAACCAAGGATTATTCCATGAATTTTTGTGTATGCTTTTCTGTGCATTACAGTTTTCCTGGTGTTTGGAAATGATGTCAAATTTAGAGTTTTTGTGAAAATTCTACAGGAAAGACCTGACCTGCTAGCCTTTCCTCACGATGTTGAGCTTACAGTATATCTGCATTCAAATCAATTTCTTTCCCCTGTCAGCCACTGTATAATAAAAAAAACCTGCTATTAAATACACACAAATATATTTCAGCTTGTGCGGTTTGCTACAGATACGGTTTATGAAATTGGACTAGTGCATTTTCTGACCGTCCAATCAAAGGATGTGAAAATGCAGATATTATTGTACGCCTGCTAGATGGCCCTGGTGTCACCAACTCAAAATATGACCCAAGCCACACAAACACACACACACACACACACACACACACACACACACACACACACACGCACACACACACACACAAGCTTAAGACCCGCCCCATAAAGTGCATGGGACTAATGGAAATTGATGGTGAGTATCTTCTTTTTGTGTTCTCCAATCGCTTTTCATTATAGTCATTGGTCTTGTCATATTTGAAAGTAGCAAAGTCTGGAAACAGGCATATCCAGCAATGTCTTTGTGTGTGTCACATAATGAAGAGATAATAGAGATGCAGTAATTCCCTCCAGCTTTGGGATTTTGAGGATTTTCTATGTGTTATAAAATTCATTGTGTGTGTGACTCGATCTAATTGCCTAATGTGTGTGCATTAGGGGGGGAGAAAAAAGAATACAAAAAATGAAAGACTGTGGGTGTGGAATGCTTTTTGTTTTAAAATCAATTAAATCACTTTGTGGACAGTAAGCCAATCTTGGTTCACTGAACTGCTGTAATGATAATTCTGGCATTTATTTTTTTATTTCTTCTTGCTGCATGATTTTGGCTTCGTTTTCTCAGTCTTTTTTTATGTTGATGACGATGATGATAATGATGAGGAATAGAAGAAAAATGAAATGCCACATTAATCACCATAATCCCTAAGCACCCTTCTAACACAGGCGTTTTATTCTGACATCTGACATTATATGAACCTCCAGTCACACAGAGAATTAGTAAGTAAAGCCACTTAAGCCAATGTAATTAAAGTCAGCCTAAACAAGCTCCACCATAATAAACGCAGAGAGAACAGAGCGACACAATCTTCAGCAACATGAACTGAACTCGCCGACTGCGATGTCTTAAAATAGTTTGTATATACAGTACTCTGTGTACTTTCAGTGTCTCCAGGCAACTGTGTGGTGTAGAGAGGCAGGGGGAGAACGAGAGAGTCTTCTTGTGAGGTTGGGCCTCATCTATGTGTGTGCGTTCAGAGTTAAAGGCAGTGAAGTACCTAATGAATAGCTCAGGTCTTAAACGTCTGATTTTGTCACCTGTCAAGTTGCATATTCGTTCCGTCTGTATATAGCAAGTGTCAAAGTACAAGTGAGAGAACTGAGAGCAAGACAGTAGGCTAGTATAATTAATCCTTAATGTACTGTATTAAAATAACCTCTTGTTCTAAAGTTTAAAAAAGTGAATGTTCTTTATTCGAGGAGAAAAATACTTCAATAATTATATTTTGTTGCTGCTATACAAAAATTGTATAGCAGGTTGAGATGTCAAAATGGGACTGGAATCCTACCCAATGCAATAAATGCATGAGTGTAAGGTTTTAGCATACTGTACAGAAGGAAGTTTCATCTGGAAATAAGTCAGCAAAACATTTTTATCTTCGTGAGCAATCGATACTACACAAACAAATAGTTCATGTCCTGTGTGTGTGTGTTTGTGTGTGTGTGTATATATATATATATATATATATAAGAGAGAGAGAGAGAGAGAGAGAGAGAGAGAGCGAGAGAGAGAGATAGATAGATAGATAGATAGATAGATAGAGAGCTGGCAGCAGGGATAGCAGCAGTGGAGTTGACGACGGTCAAACCCACGGTTCCTACAGTGTCAATGACTCTACCCGTGCCAAAGCCCAAGAGCAAATTCCCCACCCAGCAACCCAGACTCTTGCTTAGTCCCAAGCCCCTCTCCCTGCTGCACAGCTCCGATCACGTATGGTGCATATATCTCTCTTTCCTGCACACTCGGACTGGTAAAAGCCTACGCACTTCCACTTATGCTACCACACATCTTCACTTAACTCATGCCCACTCACATTCACTGTTTGTTGAAAATAAACGGCACAATAGTTCATGATTCTTATGTCTGGTGCCTGTCTTCTACCAATCGCAAGAGCAAGTTGCTACACTTTTGGAGAAGCGGGTCATAGAACACAAACTGGAAAATCCCAATCTCATCACGCACCATGGACCATGAAACACCTCTTAGAGACGAACATCCAGCAGCAGCCGGTCATGCAAGAACTGGCAAAAGGGATCCATGCAGCTACAAAAGAGCTCCTTAATTTGCGAAGAAAACAAGAGAATAATACCGCCCCAAGCCCTGCACAAGAGGAGCAACGCCTTTTAACAAAAATGTTGCCGATGGATGACCCAAGAAACGTTGTATGCTGAAGGCACAGATAGAAGACTTACTATGGACCCCAAAGAGGTGGCTCCAGCCAGAGAAGAAATCAGCCACAGAAATAACTGCTTACAAGGGTGCTTACAAAAGCTTACAAGGGTGCTACCCCTCTACGAGCAAAAGGCTGTAGGAATGTGATATTTCAAACGTCCCGAAGAGGTAGTGGAAGCACTCGAATACGCTCTCTCCATGGTGGAATTAGGAAAGCTGGAAAAGAATGAAACATGCTCCCAGTCACACTCAGAACAGTCATCTAGACGACAAGAGTGGTTTAGCAGTAGGCAAAGACAGAAAACCAACAAATCTGGTTTTCTTCGCCTATAAATGAACACAGATCCAAAAACCATGGCTGGCAGGCTGCACTATGCACTCAATGACACAGCCCCGGACACTAGTCCTCAGGGTGACACTAACCCCCTGTCTAATGTGTGTCACCAGGCATTATCTGAGGGCAACTTTGGTTGACCGCCTGAAACATTGATGAGCCAGGTACTGCAATTCGAGGGTGAAAACCAACAGCTGGGTAAACAACTACCCCACTTGAATGTCATTATAAAGAATGGGTTACTATACTACCACACGAGCCACAAGGACAACTATGTAATCTCCTGTTGACGGTCACTTAGGGGCAAGGAACACATTAGAGAAACTAAAGAACAGATTTAATTGGCTGGGCATGGAGGCAAAAGCATGCCATTTCTGCCAGAGCTGTCACCAATGCCACCTCACCCTCCAAACTGGGTCCTGCCCCACTCAAATCACTGCCAATTACTGAGGTCCCTTCAAAAGACCTCGGTATGGATCTGGTGGGCCCGCTCTCAAAATCTGCACAAGGACATGAGCCAGTGCTGAGATTCCCACCCTCATTTTAACCTGCCATTTTTGTGCACACAAATGAGTCAAAAATCGGCCTGGGTGCCGTTCTCTCACAGGTCTTCGAGGGAGAAAAACACCTGGTGCTGTACGTCAGCAGGAAACCGACACCGGCAGAACAGAGTTATGTTGCAGTAGAATGAGAAGCCCTAGCCATTAAATGAGCAGTAGAAAAACTCAACACTATTTAACAAGTAGACAGTTCACTTTAATAGCAGACCACACCCCACTTCAATGGAAAGCCAGAGCAAAAGACTCAAACGCAAGAATAACTCTTTGGTTCCTTTCACTACAGGACTTCTCATTCCAGAAAGACAAGCGCTCCAAACACAACTGTCAGACCGGTGCTGAACGGACAGGGCCACTTCAGCACCCGTGTTGTGGAAAGCCTCAGAACACATGACAGGTGGGCATGGCTCACCCTCCTTGAGCAGAGAGGAGCATATAAAAGGGGTCTCTGAAGACAGCAAGGCGGAGAACCTTCGGCTCCCGATTGATTTTGGCGATCTTTCTCTCTCTCGCTTTAGGCAGCAGTGATAGCAGCAGTGGCGACGATGGTCAAACCCATGGTTTCTATGGCATCAAAGACTTTCACCTTCCCCATCCAGCAACCCAGACTCTCGCTTAATCCAGAACCCCACTCCCTGCCACTTGGCTCGGATCATGTATGGTGCATCTCTCTTTCTCTCCCTCGCCATCTTCACTTCTACCTTTCCCCACTCACTCACCCTGTTTGTTGTAAATAAACACCACAATAGTTCATGATTCTCGTGTCTGGTGCCTGTATTCTACCCGTCGCAAGGGTGAGTTGCTACAGTACATATATGTATGTATATATGTATATCTTCACAATGGATCTTTAAAATTGCAAATATTTACTAAGATGTATTTTTTGTATTTTTTTATATATGTGTTTTTTCCTTTACATCCAGAAAAGACTTCCAGTCCAGGAGACACACACAGCATAGCACAAACTTGTATTCTGGTATACATTTGTACAGATTGAAATGTCAAGGTAGGCATCAGGACTGGGATCCTCCTGCACGATGCAATAGTTGCACGAGCTTTAGATTGTCGCATGCAGAGTGAAGGTTCATGTGGGGACAAGTTAACAGTAGGATTTGAAGTTTTGATGCTTGTGAGCAATTGATGCTACACTTTCAAATAGCTCATGTCCTGTGAATTGATTGTCCTGTGAATTGTTCTGTTTTGTGTATTTGCTATGTACAGTGGTACCTCGAAATACGAGTGCCCTAACATACGAGTTTTTTGATACGCGAGCAGAAACTTGAGATACGAGCTCGAGACGCCGCTGCTAGATGCCGAATCGAAGCCAGAAAGCGAAGATTGTGACGAAAATTAAGATAAGCAAAGAAGAAAAATAAAAATTTTAAAGTTTAGGGATACGTAGTGTGCAGGAGTGATAGTAAAAAAACGAGTTTTCCCTCCGCCTCCGCTTATCGCCTCTTATCGTCGAGGTACCACTGTCCTTGATTTCTTCAGCTCCAAAAATACCTTGTCGACTTATTACAGCCTGATTCTTCATCGTGCTCACTTAGATCCTCCAATAAGCTTATTTTACATGTACCATGGACTAAGTACAAAAAACTGAGGTGATCAAGCTTTTGCTATGGCTGTTGTGGAACAACTTGCTTTTTAATATGAGGTCAGCATCAAATTTGGCTACTTTTAAATCTTTGTTAAAAACTGACTTTTGTTCTTTGGCTTTTAATTCCTAAAGCATGTTAAGTTTCAGGTATTTTCTTTTGTGTTGACTGATATTCGGTTGTGAATGCTCCATTTGTTTTTATTAGTACCTTTTATTGTAAAACATTCTGTTAATGACTGGTTATGAAAGGTGCTATAGACACAACTTTTTTTTACTTTTATTTTTATTTGTATAGCACTTGATTTGATTTGCAGTCAACTCATGTTGTGTACACGTAATGCAGTCTCGTGTATTGTTATGAGTTGCATCATGGTCCCGGGGAAACAACATTTCATCCAACAATTTTATTTACTATAAACACTGGTTGCTACAAGCATGAGCAAGCTGTAGTGCATGGGTTGCAGTTGACATGTTCATGTGTTAGAATGTCCAAACTGACAGGTCTGGCCCTTTTGAAATTGATGTACTGCCCATTTCTTGTTCAATTTTCTTTTTATAGTTAATGTTTGCAGTTGTTGCAATGAAGCTGTTCAAGCTGTCACCCTACAGTATCAGCAGAACATTGCAAGTGTACCATAAATCCTGATGATGAGATAGTCATCATGCTGGCAGTAAGGAATAAAAACGGGTCATGTTCTCTGGTAAAGGATGGCGCTTGCTGAACAATCAGAAAGATGGCAATCAGAGGAATCATATATACAGTAGTGAATGGTGAAGAAGCTGTCCTTTGACACTGCACAAGCAGCAGTTTAAGAAAGATCCATGTGTCTCTGTAGAACCCTGGAGAGGGTGAGGGTGTGGAGGAAGACTTGGGAGACTGGCAGAAGGTTGAATTGAGTCTTTTTATTTAAAAAAAAATAATAATAAAAATTATAGCATGCTCTCAATAAAACTAACCAGCTCAACAAATTTGCAGCTTTTGCTTTGTGGTGTTTAGGCTCATGCACTGTATATTATGTATATGTGTGTGATCAACTATAACCCAGCCATTATGGATGCACAAGCCAGTGCACTCTTAGTGCCGGTCCCAAGCCCGGGTAAATGGGGAGGGTTGCGTTAGGAAGGGCATCCAGCGTAAAACATGTGCCAAATCAAATATGCGGATCACAAATGAGAATTTCATACCGGATCGGTCGAGGCCCGGGTTAACAACGACCGCCACAGGTATCGTTAGCCGACAGGGTACCGGTGGAAATTGGGCTACTGTTGGCCGAAGGAGGAGAAGGAGAGGAGGAAGACGTCTACAGAGACGGCAGGGAAAGGAGCAGTGTAGGAGAGTGGAGGTTCGGGTTGGTACTTTAAATGTTGGTACTATGACGGGTAAAGGGAGAGAGGTAGCTGATATGATGGAGAGGAGAAAGGTAGATATGTTGTGTGTTCAGGAGACCAAGTGGAAAGGGAGTAAGGCCAGGAGCATTGGAGGTGGATTTAAACTGTTTTATCATGGTGTGGATGGAAAGAGAAATGGTGTAGGGGTGATCCTGAAGGAAGAGTACAGTAAGAGTGTAGTGGAGGTGAAGAGAGTTTCTGATAGGGTGATGATCGTGAAGGTGGAAGTTGAAGGGATGATGATAAATGTCATCAGTGCCTATGCTCCACAAGTTGGCTGTGAGATGGAGGAGAAGGAAAGATTCTGGAGTGAATTAGATGAAGTGGTAGATGGTGTACCTAGGAAAGAACGATTGGTGATTGGGGCAGACTTTAATGGGCATGTTGGTGAAGGGAACAGAGGTGATGAGGAGGTGATGGGTAGGTATAGTTTTAAGGAGAGGAATGTGGAAGGGCAGATGGTGGTAGATTTTGCTAAAAGGATGGAAATGGCAGTGGTGAACACTTATTTTAAGAAGAAGGAGGATCATAGGGTGACGTATAAGAGTGGAGGAAGGTGCACACAGGTGGACTATGTGCTATGCAGGAGATGCAACCTAAAGGAGATTGGAGACTGTAAGGTGTTGGCAGGGGACAGTGTAGCTAGACAGCATCGGATGGTGGTCTGTAGGATGGTTTTGGAGGGGAAGAAGAAGAGGAGGAGAGTGAGGACTGAAAGAAGAATAAGATGGTGGAAACTGAAGGAGGAAGAGTGTAGTGTGAGGTTCAGGGAAGAGGTCAGACAGAGGCTCAGTGGTGTTAAGGAGGTGTTGGATGATTGGGCAACTACTGCAGGAGTGATGAGGGAGGCAGCTAGAAAAGTACTTGGTGTAACATCTGGAAATAGAAAGCAAGACAAGGAGACGTGGTGGTGGAATGAGGAAGTGCAGGAGAGCATAAGGAGAAAGAGGTTGGCAAAACAGAAGTGGGATAGACAGAGTGATGAGAAAAGTAGGCAGGAGTACAAGGAGATGCGGCAGCAGGTTAAGAGGGATGTGGCGAAAGCCAAGGAAAAGGCATACGAGGAGCTGTATAAGAGGTTGGACACTAAGGAAGGAGAAAAGGATTTGTACTGATTGGCCAGGCAGAGGGATCGAGCTGGGAAGGATGTACTGCAAGTTAGAGCAGTAAAGGATGGAGAGGGAAATGTGTTGACTAGTGAGGAGAGTGTGTTGAGAAGGTGGAGGGAGTATTTTGAGCAGCTGATGAATGAGGAAAATCAGAGAGAGAGAAGGTTGGATGATGTGGAGTTTGTGAAGCAGGAAGTGGATAGGATTAGTAAGGAGGAAGTGAGAGCAGCGATTAAGAGGATGAAGAGTGGAAAGTCGGTTGGACCAGATGACATACCGGTAGAAGCGTGGAGATGTTTAGGAGAGATGGCAGTGGAGATTTTGACCAGATTGTTTAACAGGATTTTGGAAGGTGAGAAGATGCCTGAGGAATGGAGAAGAAGTGTGCTGGTACCGATCTTTAAGCATAAAGGAGATTTTGGGAATTATGGGAAAGAGTAGTGGAAGCCAGGCTGAGAGAAGAGGTGACCATCTGTGAGCAACAGTATGGTTTCATGCCAAGGAAGAGCACCACAGATGCCTTATTTGCTTTAAGAATGTTGATGGAGAAGTATAGAGAAGGACAGAAGGAATTGCATTGTGTATTTGTGGATTTAGAGAAGGCGTACGACAGGGTGCCAAGAGAGGAGTTGTGGTATTGTATGAGGAAGTCAGGTGTGTCAGAGAAGTATGTGAGGGTGGTGCAGGACATGTATGAGGACAGTGTGACGGCAGTGAAGTGTGCAGTAGGAACGACAGACTGGTTCAGGGTGAATGTTGGACTGCACCAGGGATCGGCCCTGAGCCCTTTCCTGTTTGCAGTGGTGATGGACAGGTTGACGGACGAGGTCAGACAGGAGTCTCCCTGGACTATGATGTTTGCGGATGATATTGTGATTTGTTGTGAGAGTAGGGAGCAGGTTGAGAAGAGCCTGGAGAGGTGGAGATATGCGCTGGAGAGAAGGGGAATGAAACTCAGTAGGAGTAAGACAGAATACATGTGTGTGAATGAGAGGGAGGGCAGTGGAGTTGTGCGGTTGCAGGGAGAAGAGCTGGAGAAGGTGGAGGAATTCAGGTACCTGGGGTCAACAGTGCAAAGTAATGGTGAGTGTGTTAGAGAAGTGAAGAAAAGAGTGCAGGCAGGGTGGAGTGGGTGGAGAAGAGTGACAGGAGTGATTTGTGACAGTAGGGTATCTGCAAAAATGAAAGGGAAAGTTTATAGGTCTGTGGTGAGACCTGCGATGTTGTATGGATTAGAGACAGTGGCATTGAGTAAAAGACAGGAGGTGGAGCTGGAGGTAGCAGAGCTGAAGATGTTAAGGTTTTCGTTGGGAGTGACAAGGATGGATAAGATTAGAAATGAGTTTATTAGAGGGACAGCGCATGTAGGATGTTTTGGTGACAAGGTGAGGGAGGCGAGATTGAGATGGTTTGGACATGTGCAGAGGAGGGACATGAATTATATTGGTAGAAGAATGCTGAGGATGGAGCCACCAGGTAGGAGGAAAAGAGGAAGGCCAAGGAGGAGGTTTATGGATGTGGTGAGGGAAGACATGCAGGTAGTTGGTGTAAAAGAGGCAGATGTAGAGGACAGGGTGGTATGGAGACGGATGATCCGCTGTGGCGACCCCTAATGGGAGCAGCCGAAAGAAGAAGAAGAAGAAGAAGAAGTGTGTGATCAACTACCTCAGATACTCTTTCTAATATTATGGCAGTTACCGAAAGTGCAAAGGGACAGATAGAAGAAAAGTAGTTTACTAAATATGTTTTACCTGCAGATTCATCTACTCTACATCTACAGCTGATGCTTGACCATAGTGCATTTGTATCATCATTAACAGGCAGTCAATTTGAAGGCAGTTTCCAGATATTTGCCTCTTCTCCCCTCTTTTTTTTACTTTGTCTTGCCATTCAGATTAACGCTGTCTCTAGTGATGAATGCGCTTCAAAGTTTGATTAAACACTTTGTCTTATTCACCATTGTTTTTTTTTTTTAATTGCACATATTTAATAAGAAGTAGTTTTTCCATGTTATGTTGCAATGTTTTATTTTATTTACATCTTGAAATGGCTTAGAATCCAGCCCAGGAGACACACCAGGGCTGGCAGCAGCATTGGGCATATAAATGTGCATCTTGCCCACCCAATCAAAGTTTCATTTTATTATTTTAGCCAATATGAAAAAACACAGAAAATACCAAAATGATTTGTAACTACTGATTGGGTGGCATCTTAGAGCCAATAAACAATGATCAGTCTGTAACAGTCCTACACAAAGCCTCACCTCATCAGCACAGAATAATTTTCCAAGATTTAGCTCCATAGTGGGTTTGTTTGTGTTTGTTTATTTTGTTTTTTAAATTTGTCTACTAGCAGTGAATGAATGCTTGTTTAACCAACATTACATTTTATTACACGTTATTCAAACTACCGTTACAACTTGATGTGTGTGCTGTATCATTTTTAAGCCTATAAGAAAACCTATGCTGCATGTGTCTGTAGCAATGCTACTGATAGCACATCAGAGGCTATGGCTAATTTCAGTTTATCGTCAACAAGCACTGCCCCTCCTCAGTCCTCAGCAATTGCCCCAAAGCAGATGCATCCCTTGGCTGTTTCAGCCCCAGTGGGACACAACTGAAACAATACAGTTAAAGTAAACAAATAAAATTTCAGGTTGCTGTTGGTTATAAAGAAATACAGTGGCATAAAAAGAGGAGTGGTTATGTAATGTTCTGATATTGTTTTTGTTAAGTAATGAATTGAAAAAAATTATACAAAAAAGGAAAAAGTTCTATAAAGTAGAATGTAAAACTTTTTATGCATAATGATGCTCTGATTTGTTTTACTGAAGTTTGAAAATAGACTTGATAAGGGTTCTTCTTTTCCCCCTTTCTAGTGGCTCTATCCTCAGCATTCTTCTACCGATATACCCCATGTCCCTCCTCTGCACGTGTCCAAACCGTTTCAATCTTGCCTCCCTCATCTTCTCCAAAACCTCCTACATGCGCTGTCCCTCTAATAAATTTATTTCTAATCCTGTCCATCGTTGTCACTCGAAGATCTCCACCCACTCCACCTTGCCTGCATGCTTTTCTTCACTTCTCTAACACACCCTCCATTACTTTGCATTATTGACCCCAGGTACCTAAACTCATCCACCTTCACCACCTCTTCTCCTTGCAACCGCACCATGCCACTGCCCTCCCTCTAATTCACACACATGTACTCTGTCGTTTTCCCCTACTGACTTTCATTCCCCTCCTCTCCAGCATGTACCTCCACCTCTTTAGGGTCTTCTAAACCTGTTTCCCACTCTCACCACAAATAACAATATAATCCGCAAAACATCATAGTCCATGGAGACTTCTGTATGACCTCGTCCGTCAACCTGTCCATCAGCACTTCAAACAGGAAAGGGCTCAGAGCCGATCCTTGATGCAGTCCCTCCTCAACCTTGACCAGCCTGTTGTTTCTACTGCACACTCCACACTGTCCTCATACATGTCCTGCACCACCCTCACATACTTCCAAGACACACCTGCCTGCCTCATACAATACCACAACTTCTCTCTCAGCACCCTACGTACGATTTCTCTAAATCCACAAACACACAATGCAACTCCATCTAACCATCTCTTTATTTCTCTATCAACATTCTCAAAGCAAATATTGCTACATCTCTCTTCACCTGCATCTTCTTGCACTCCTGCCTACTTTTCTCATCTCTCTGTCAATCCCAATCCTGTTTCGCCAACCTCTTTCTCATGCTTTCCTGTACTTCCTCATTCCACCACCACGTCTCTTTGTCTTCCTTTCTATTTCCAAATGTCACACCAAGTACCTTTCTAGCTGTCTCGCTTATCACTTCTGCAGTAGTTGCCCAAACATCCAGCATGGCTTCAACACCACCGAGCTGCTGTCTGACCTCTTCCCTGAACCTCACACTACAGTCTGCCTCCTTTAGTTTCCACCATCTTTTTCTTTTTTCAGTCTTCACTATCTTCCTCTTCTTCTTCACCTCCAAAGTCATCCTACAGACCACCATCTGATGCTGTCTAGCTACATTATCCCCTGCCAACACCTTATAGTCTCCAATCTCTTTCAGGTTGCATCTCCTACATTGAACATGCACCTTCTACATGCATCTTCCTCTACTCTTATCTGTCACAATATGCTCCTCCTTCTTCTTAAAATATGTATTCATCACTGCCATTTCCATCCTTTTAGCAAAATCTACCACCATCTTCCCTTCCACATTCCTCTCCTTAAGGCCATACCTACACATCACCTCCTCATCACCTTTGTTACTTTCACCAACATGCCCATTAAAGTCTGCCCCAATTACTAATCTTTAATTCCTAGGTAGACTCTCTACCACTTCATCTAACTAACTCCAAAAATTTTATTTCTCCTCTATCTCACAGCCCACTTGTGGAGCATAGGCACTGATGACATTTATCATCACCCCTTCAACTTCCAGCTTCACGATCATCACTCTATCAAAAACTCTCTTCACCTCCACTACACTCTTACTGTACCCCTACACTATTTCTCTTTCCATCCACACCATTAAAAAAACAGTTTAAACCCACCTCCAATGTTCCTGGTCCTACTCCCTTTCCACTTGGTATCCTGAACACACAACAAAGCTACCTTTCTCCACTACATCATATCAGTTAACTCTCTCACTTTAGCATTGTAGCATCTGACAATATTAAGGAGCTACGTCGCACTGCCGACACAGCTTTCCTGCTAAACACCCTGATGGCCCCTCCTGGCTTGTTCGGTGACAGCGTAGGCCAGGAGGCCAAAAAGCAATCAGCGGCGCTCCAGTGGTATCTTCCCCGTCGCTCCCATAGGGCTGAGGGTTGTCCTCTCCAGCAAGTGGGCTGCAGTGTGCAGGCCCTGACCACCAGAGAGCCTCAATCTTGGGAGAGCAGTGTATACTTCATTACAAGGTGCCCGTCCCGCCTCAGCACCACCAGGATGTCAGGCTGCTAACCCTGCCACAAGATGTGCTTTGTGCCTTGTAGCAGATCCTGCTCACAGGAGGTTCCTGAGGTTTGCTTTTGGGGGTGAAGCTTATCAATATTGGGTCCTCCCATTTGGCCTGGCGCTCTCACTCCGCAGCTTCACAAAATGCATGGATGCGGCTTTGACCCCGTTAAGGCTCCGGGGCATCTGCATTCGAAACTATATCGGCGACTGGTTGATATTAGCTTGATCAGAGGTTCTGGCAGTCCAGCATCGAGATGTCATTCCTGCCTGCATGGAGGAGCTGGAGTTAAGACTAAACACCAGGAAGAGTGTGCTTTCTCCAGTACAGAAAACCACCTTCTTAGAATTGGTGTGGGACTATGACATTATGCGGGCACAACTGTCTCCCACTCGGATCAAAGCTATCCTTACAACAGTCCAGAGAGTGAGAGAAGCAGTTCCAGAGGCTGCTGGGTCTCATGGCAGCAGCATCCAATGTGATTCCACTTGGCCTCCAGCACATGAGACCCCTTCAGTGGTGGCTCAGAGACAGAGGGTTATCCCGAAAGGGCAAGCCACGCCAAGCTATCAAGGTCTCACGGGAAGGAGCCCGTCCCACTCCAGGATATTTGCAACACTGCAGCCTTGTCCACCCCTCTGACCTTCGTCAGGTTCTATGACCTCGACCTTAGAGCCACTTCCAAGGACTGGTCAGTGTGGCGTGATTGGACACTCGTTCCCAAAGCGTTGTAACGCAGCTCGAGTTCCCGAAAGGGAACGTCTCTAGGTTACTTGTGTAACCTTAGTTGGAGATGTCTCCAAGCCACACTCCCTGCATCCCTGCAGCGCTTCCCTTCTCATTTTTCAGGAGCTAGCATCGGCTCCACTGCATGCGCATTTTGTAGCTTCCTGGTCGCGCCTTGCCATTTGGCCCGGATTTCACACGTGATTCAGACCGTAAGCAACGCGGAAGCGTTCCCAAAGAGTTGTGATGCAGCGTCTTGTTCCTTCAGGGAACTAAGGTTACATACATAACCTAGAGACTCATACATCTCAAGCTCAACATCTGAGATCATTATAGATCCAACACAACTTTAGCTCATTTGACGTGTCCGAGCTCAAGGATCTAAATTTGAACCTCCTTTTTTACAGTTTGACCTTGTACTCATTTCAGTATGAAATTCTCAGATTGCCCATAATAAGCTCACTGAGAATATTGTCCTGCTCATCATTTGCAGATTAATGTCTTATTATTGTTTGTATAATTTCACAATGTGTCAGTGTATACTTGCAACGCATCACACACTCAACGTGTAAGCCCTGGTAAAGGGATCAGTGTGCTGTGGAAATACAAAAGTGCACAGAGGAAGCATTTAGGACTGCACCAAAACACTGACATGCTCTCTGGCACCAAAGAGAGTGCACAAAACGCTTCAGAGCTTTCCTGAGGAACACACACACACACACACACACACACACACACACACACACACACACA
>JAAIIK010000017.1:2471706-2495071 GCA_014706435.1 Silurus glanis | reverse complement strand
GTGTGTGTGTGTGTGTGTGTGTGTGTGTGTGTGTGTGTAGTGCAGGGGGGGTGGGGGGACAGATGGAGGCTGGCCCCTGTCCCTTAGGGAGAGGAGAGACAGGATGTGTGTTGTGAAGACGGCTGCCAGCTCCAACGGGAGCAGACTTCATGGTGTGTACACGAAAGAGTGTGAGAGAGAAAGGGAATGAGAGAGAGAGAGAGAGAGAGAGAGAGAGAGAGAGAGAGAGAGAGAGAGAGAGAGAGAGGGAAACCATAATAAAAATGATATGATAATGATTTCCAATAAATCAATACTTATGAATTTTGAAGGAAGACAGGACAGGGCCTGAGAGAGGAGATAGAATTTCCCTTTTACCTTTCAACCCAAACAGGAGATGCTGTTAATTACTGTGCAGCGTGTGTGCATGTGACAGAGATGGAAACAGACAGAGAGAGAGAGAAAGAGAGAGAGAAAGAGAGGGTGCATTAAATATAGATCAGTGAGCTGTAGCATGTGGAAACAATAACGCTAATAAAGGCGACTAATTGCCGCTATTGATTCGTGCACAGTGAGACAATATGGACCACTATAATGAGACCTGGGGGGGTGCATATAAAAAAAAGGGATTTGGAAACAAGGAATGAAGAAATTAAGCGAGATGAAAGATAAAGAGCATGAAAAAAAAATGATGGAGAGAAAAAAAATAAGTATATAGAATGATGGGAATGGCCACAGAGATTGACAGACGATCATAGAGAAATCAAAAAAGTTATAGAAATGGAAAAGGGGTTTTTAAAAAAACAAAAAGAGAAAAAGCACTGAAAAGGAAGATTGAGCGGATTCTTTAAAGTATTATTGACAGAGCAAAGCAAAATTATCTGCAAAAAGAAATACATTTTAAAGCTTGATTCGAGCACGATGTACAAAATTAAGATAAAAATCCAGCCATTTTACATTTACAGCATTTGGCAGATACCTTTATTCAGAGTGACTTATCTTATTTAAGTCAATTGATGTGTGGGGCCTTGCTGAAGGGACCGCCAGAGGATTTGAACTCAACCCTTAGATCAGAAGATCTTGAACACTAAGCTACCACTTCACCTACCTAAGGAATTGGCATAAGTGAATCAACAAATGTTTATTAGTGTGTATTGAATGAAGAAATATTAGAAATATTAGTGTTTTATTGGAACAATAAAATATATAAAGATATTTGAGCTTGAGTCTGAACATGACTGGAGGCCTGCTAGGGGGACTCGGAGTGACCAATTCGCAGTTTGATTGGTTAGAGAAACAGCTTTAAGCAACATAGATTTGAATCTAACAAGAGCTCATGCTGTTCATATCTGCTGGCCTAACAACATGTGATGTGACAGCTGAAATCAGATTGGATAAAAACTCTAACTTGCTACGTCTAGAGAAACGCTATTAAATAAAGAAACTAGACTATTAGTAATTATTTACCACATACTCATTGACAAAAATATAAGTTATGATTATAGAGTTTACATTTACATTTACATTTGTGGCATTTAGCAGATGCCCTTACAAAAGTGAAAAGATAAAGTCTCTAGCAATGAATAAATCTACACTAGTACGCTAGATTACAGACTTAATATAAATCAGAATATAACTCTTGATTTTTACAAAGCAAACACGGAAAGTGCTAATTTAAGTGTTTCCACGAAGAGGTAGTTCTTCAACCGTCGCTTAAAGATAGCCAGGGACTCCGCTGTTCAGACATCTAGGGGAACTCATTCCACCACCTCTGTGCCAGAACAGAAAAGAGCTTTGTAGTAGACTTACCTCTTATTCTGAGAGAAGGTGGTACCAGTCAAACAGTGCTGGAGGATCTCAGACAGCATGGTGCAGTGTGAGGTGTGATGAGGTCTCTGAAGTGCAACTGATTAATCATGGAGGGTAAAATCTTTACAAAATAACTAACCTCTTGTTAGAAACCACATACTGATGTCTTTCATGTTTAGGTTTTTCAGGAGTGAAAAGAGAGGGACCATGATGAAAATAAATGCAAGCTAGAGAGAGGGAGAGAGAGAGAAGGAATTACAAGTGAAGGATGGACATGGTGAAGGAGAGAAATGGAAGCAAAATATAATGTACAAAGAGCAATTTAAAACAAATAATGAAAATATGGATTGTGAGTGAGAAATTGATAAAAAAAATAAAAAGAGAATGTAAGTTCTGTAATCAACACCAGGGAATCTACCTGACAGTTGCCATGGAGACAATGTGCAGGTAGGCCCAACATGTGCCTGTGGAGCGACACTTAATTGGAAAGCTTTTAGCCTGGACACTCACACATTCCATTACACAAGCATTCCATTATATACAGTGTGAAGCGTAACTGGCCAAGAGTACAGAAAAATGGTCTGTGTGCAGACATATCTCAGTGTTTCTGTGTTTGGAAAAAAAAGGCTTAGGAAAGAGAAACGGCTCATCGGGAGATGCTGATTGCAACGTCGCTTCAGCGTTTATCTGCTCTGTTTGAGTCCATTACGGAAACGTTGATGGAACGTTTGTCTCTCAGCAGGAGATTTATAGAGGAACGTTGAGGGAATGTTATCAGTGGAGAGGCGTGTTTAACCTCCAGCTCAGACACAAAAACACTCCTCTCGCTTCACACTGAGAGAGACGGGATGAGATCGGCATGGGAGAAAACCTGTTTAAGTTCACACAGGGCTGTAAATCTTTCTCTCTCTCCCTCACACACACATGCACACGCAGACACACACACACACACACACACACACACGAAACTTTGTAGTACTTATCGAAGAACTTTTTTATATCGGTCTCTCGCTCGCTTCGTCTATCTATCACACACAAAGTGTAAATGGTTTAGGTGAATGTATGTGTGTGTCCGTGTGTGTGTTTATGTGTGTAATCTGACTGATTTGATAAGAGTTGGACAGGTCTACCTGATCCCTCAGCTACTGGGTCAATGTTATCAGCCATCTCGACAGACTAACTGTAGGAAATAAGGCCTATAAGCTCCTCATCCTGCTACATGCACATGTGCGTGCACACACACACACACACACACACACACACACACACACACACACACCCACATACACACACACACACACACACACACACACACACAGTCACAACGGGGATCGAACTTTATCGACAAACCCTGTAATTACATTTCATTAGCTTTGGTTGCTAATCCAACAGCTCCGGCAGACCCGAGAAAGAAATGAGAAAAAAAAAAAAGTCAATGAGAAGAAATAACAGAAGGAAACAAATGGGACATGTTGAAGGAACAGTGAAAAAGACAAAAAGAGGATGAGAGGACTTGGAAGGAAATGGTGGATGTAGGTAATGAAAGAAGGATATTGTTTTTGATGGAGAAGAAAGATTAATTTATATGGATGATAGATTGATAGATTGTTTGTGGCATCTGTGTTTGAGCGAAATGCGGTGCATATGTACATTCTCAACCAATTGTGTAGTAAGTGTTAGATTCATAATCAAATTTCTGTGTGTGCTGACGGATGTGGGTCGGGGCTCAAACAGGGATCGACTGTGAGGAGCAGGAGCTTTAGCGGTCTGCCACAAAAAAACAAAATGCCAGAAACCCCGGTAGATCTTGACAGACAGGAACGACGTTGCAATTCATATAATCACTTTGTACAAATGTGGTGAGCAGAAAAGCTTCTTAACCTGTACAGAACATCAAAGCTTGAAGTGGTTATGCTACAACAGAAGAAGAACTCCTGTACGTTCCACTCCAAGGCCAGAACAGGAATCGGATGATTGCACAGAGATTTCAAAACCATATAATGACCTGGTCTTTTTCCAGTCTTTGGCTGTCCTTTATCACCATCTATCAATTTTTAACCTCCTGGTAAAGGTAACCAGGTTTGTTGGATTTTCCTGTTAGTTAGACCAGTGGTCCCCAAACTTTTTTGCGCCACAGACCGGATTAATGTCGAACAATATTTTCACGGACCAGTTTAATGTCGGACAATATTTTTCACGGACTGGCCTTTAAGGTGTGGCGGATAAATGCAACAAAATTAAATGATACACCCAGCATAAAAACTGGTATTTTCTAAATATATTAATAAACGTGAATCCACTGTGTGGTTTCAATTTAACGGTAATATATTATGTGTTACCGGCCGGAGCAGACCCTTTAAGAAGGTAGTGGATGTAGGTAAGACATGTGACCGAGGCATCATGACATGCATCAATAGTGAGTCATAGACAGATGTGGCGGAGAGAATCTGGTACTTTTCCAAAATAAAACATTGTTCAGATAATAAATAAAACGTAAATGTAAGTTATGTATTCTTTCTGTGGGGCCCCTTACCAAGTGACCCACGGACCGGGGGTTGGCGACCACTGAATTAGACCATAGATAAGAGGCAGAAGGAGCACATGTGATTTTAACCCTAAATTCCCTAGTCACTGACTAATTTTGGCACCTACTGACTACACCTGCCAGCTTAGCGATTACTCATTGCTTGCTTCCATGGCAACCACATGTGTAGTGTGAACAGTTCAGCAATGCAATTTACTCTTTTAACTCCATTGATTTTTAAAGTAATGAATTTTCTTCGAAAGCAGCATGAAACTGCGTTGAAATGCGACTTCATATACTGGCATGCACAGCAGATTCCTGAATCCAGTTTAGCAGAGAAGTAGGGTAGAATTTAAGTGTAGTAATGATGCTTCTATAAGAAATGATTTAGAATTTTGTACTCAAATGGTTGCTTAAAAACAGCTAAAATAAACACTGTTTTACGGCCAGAAATAAACATTCCACATTTATTCCTTTTTCGCTATTATAATAACTTCCACTCTTCTGGGAAGATGCTCCACTAGATTTGGAGTAAAGTCAGGTGCTGATGGTGCAGGGTGAGATGTCAGTTCCAAATCATCCAAAATAGTTGTGGTCAGAGCTCTAACACGCCACTCTAGATCTTCCACTCCAACGAATGTAAACACTGGCATGCTGGAACAGGGTTGAGTTGAATGGAAAATTAAATGCTACCACATCCAAAGACATCCTATATAATGTTGTACCTCCAACTTTGTGGTAAAATCTACACAATATACTTTGTACAAAATAGTTGCACTTGACATAGACTGCTTTTGTTTCATTTTATTGCAAATGTGGGATTTAGGATACAGTAATGTATGTCATAAGATTTAGCATGATCTTGACTTTACGTAATACTGTTTCAGTGCCAATGTTCCCCCACTGCTGAGATCTATCCTGGTCTCTTTCTACAGCATTATATAGGGGACAAGCTTTTCAATGCAACAGATGGGCATTGCTGAATTTGCTTTAGTATCAGCACCTCATTCCTTCTCTTTTCTTGTTATCCTTTTCATTCACTTCCTTGTTTGCTTGTCTGTGTTCAAGAGTCTAAGAGGTAATTTGTCACAAATTGTATTGTACACTTTAAAGCAAAGACTTTATTTATAGCAAACATTTCGAGCTAAGCCTTATGTCCTTTCTGTCTCTCTCGCTCTTAATTATACACTGAGTAGAACTTCAGCGTCCCCCTTACAATCATTTGGAATGAGATAAATGTACAGGTGGGCTAGTTGCCTTTTCTTTTAATCCTTGCTTACTTTCATAATAAAGAACAGTGTTAAAAAACAAGCGTTCTATTTGTGTAAAAAAAAATAAAACACAGGAGTGTGTGCGTATGTAAATGACTCTGTGAGAAGATGACTGACAAGTGTGTACCCTGTCCCTCACTGTCAGTTTAGACAATGGTAAAAAGAAAGACCGACTTTTAAAAGAGCTTTATTTGCTTTATTAAAAAAACAAACAAAAAAAAAACCATTAAGAAAGTCATATGTAGAAGCCGAGCTGACATCTTAACCACATAAACATGATAATGATTACCACAGGACATTGAACTATTGTTAAAATTAATTTTATATTTATACATTTTTTTTTACATTAAACACAACAATGCTGCTGATTTGTTTAAAGACTGTGATTACATTTCTATTACAGCACAGTTCTGACAGTATCACTGGGTGCAAGACAATTTAAATGTTTATATTGACTTCACATAATATGAGCCTGATAGATTAAATGCAAATAATTGTTAAAATAATAAAGCTTTCTGACATTTTAGTCATTTTAATACAGGTATATGCTTATTTTAATATGCATAATTACTATTTTGGCATTTTCCTTTATTAACTACTACAAATCTACATTACAGGTAGTCGTCGACTTACGACCACGATTGGGACCGACAGACCGGTCGTAACATGATTTGGTCGTAAGTAGAGTAGGCTATATGTACAGTACTGTGAAATGATGCCGGAAGCTGGTAAAAAAATAACGTACGCCGTGGCTAGCGATTGTGTCGTAAAGTCGAAAAGTCATAAGTTGCATAGGTCGTAAGTCGACGACTACCTGTATATAACAATCCTACTGTATATATAACATATCAAAATGCATTTTTCTTTTATTTATTTCAGGGAAAGTGGTAGATTTGTGGTTAAGATTTTGGATTTCTGATTGGAAGGTCATGTGTTTAAATCCCAGCACCACCAAGCTGCTACTTCTGGGCCCTTGTGCAAGATCCTTAACCCTCAACTGCTCAGTTGTATGAATGAGATAATTAAGTAAGTCAATAAGAGCGCCTGCCAAAAGCCATAAATGTAAATGACTTTAAAATGTCATGTGGTGTACATAAAATGTTATATGGTCTATTACTGTCCCTATACACAAGTTAATTGCATTCTTGTTGCAAAAATGTGACACTAATTCTTATAATTCTTTGACTCAGTTCAGACTTTAATTAACACAAAGGCTAAAATCATGTGGACAGGGGATTTGACTCTTCCTGAATTATGCATGACTAAAGTCAGGATGATGAGGTCGCTTATTTGATGATTGATGCCAAGATCCAAAATGTACACTGGCACACATATGCACACACACTCACACATGTGCATACATGGTGAGGAAATACTACACAATCCATCAAAAAAAAAGATTTTGACATCAAAAACGTCACTAGGTTACGTATGTAACCCTAGTTCCCTGAGGGAACGAGAGCTGCTTCAAAAATGCTTTGGGAACGCCTTGAGTTGTTCACTCTCTGAATCATGTGTAAAATCTGGCCAATAGGCAGTCATGACGTCATTGGCGGGCGACGTCAGCGCGATAGGTGGAAAGGCGTACAGACGTAGCCTCAGCCAATGGGGCTGGGTGAGAGAGAGAGAACCAGAGGGGACAGTGCGAAGTCTCCCGAGTCGCAAACAGTTCCACCTGGGCTCTTTAATATCTCTGCCATATCTGCTCCCCACCATGTGAGGGATGCATCCATTGTTAGAGTTACACGACGACAAGGAGCTCCCAGGATGGGGCCTTGAGACAGGAAAGTAGGTTCTTTCCATAGTCCTAAGGCTCGAAGGGCTCGCTGTGCGACCTTGATAGTACGGAACAGATTGCCCTTTCGGGAAAACCCTCTGTCTCTGAGCCACCACTGGAGGGGTCTCAAATGGAGAAGGCCAAGTGGGATCACACTGGATGCTGCCGCCATGGGAGAGAGCAGCCTCTGGAACTGCTTCACAGTAAGTGACTGGCCTGCTTTTACTCTCTTGACCGCAGTGAGGATGACTTCGATCCGGGCAGGAGACAATTGTGCCCGCAACATGGTGGAGTCCCACACTATGCCCAAAAAGGTGGTTCTCTGTACTGGAGAAAGCACACTCTTCTTTGCGTTTAGTCTTAACCCCAATTCCTTCATGTGGGCGAGAATGACATCTCGATGCCAGACCGCCTGAAGCTCTGGTCGAGCTAATACCAACAATCTCTTGGCGAGTGAGCATCCTGAACCTGAGCCTCCTGAGTGAGCGGTTCAAAGAGCACAGATCTAGGATCGGCCGCATTCCGCCATCCTTCTTTGGAACAACAAAGTACTGGCTGTAGTAGCCTGACTCTCTGACTAAGGGAGGAACCATCTTGATGGCCCCTTTCATTAGGAGGGTGTGCACTTCCTGTTCCAGGACCAGAGCCTGCTTTTGTCCCACCACTGGTAGGACACAACCCGTTGAACCGGGGAGAAGGGGACCTGAACTGAATCGAGTAGCCCTTCTCTAATGTGTGCAGGACCCACCAAGATATGTCTGGCAGGCCTTGCCAAGCTGCCAGAAAATCTTTTAAGGGAACCAGCCTTTTAAGGCTGGTCTCTGACCCTTCCAGAGCGGCCTCCTCCATCCGCAGTGATCTTTCGGGCCAAAATAGAGGGAGACACCCGTGGGAGGGAGGCTGCACTCTTTTGTGAGAGCTAACAGTCTGGCCTCCAGGTGGTGTCGAGGAGGTACGGGCACCGTATAATGAGGTGTAACCCCCCCCAAGCCCCGAAATAGGGCACTCTGATTGTCAGGGCCCCACATGTTTGAGTAGAAGACCACCCTCAGGTTGGCTGACCCCTTTGATTCGGGCTTTGCGCTGCCCGGCCGTGCCGGGCTGGAGCTGTGCTCGCTGAGCAGCCCCTCGAGAGCAGCGGGGAATAACCACTGAAACGCCGCCGTGTCTCCTGAACCTGTCTGTGATAGCCCTTACCTACAGCGTCGCCTGAACAGGCCAGGAGGACCCACTATGGCGTTCAGAAGAAAAGCCCTGTCCCTGTATGATCAAACTCTTAATGTCACCCAAATGAGGATGGGTTCCCCTTTTGAGTCTGGTTCCTCTCAAGGTTTCTTCCTCATAACATCTAAGGGAGTTTTTTCTTGCCACAGTCTTGCTCATCAGGGATAAGTTCACACCATTCACCTTGACTGTTGATTTCTGTAAAGCTGCTTTGAGACAATGTCTGTTGTAAAAAGCGCTATAGAAATAAACTTGACTTGACTTGACTTGACTGTCGGGAATCTCTGCTTACAGGGTGAGCCACAGAAGCCTTTCAGCTACTAGAGCTGACATGGACCAACCAGTGCTGTACCTTGGTGTCCCTAAGGGTTAGGTCGCAGCGCGATGTAACTCCTAAATTGTCACCCCCCCAGAGCTGAATCCTTTGTCTCTCATAGCAGGTCAGCCTGGTCTGCCTGCAACACACTTATCGCGTAATATCCACCTACTAGAGCCAAAGTGGCTTTTCAGAGTCTTCAGGGATGCATCACCTGGGGAGAGATAGCCAGCTAGCATCTCTTCAATCCTGGGCATCTCCCCATAGCTGCACTCCATGAACCCTACTATATTCGCGTATAGCAAATGTGGGGCAAAGGTACAGGCCGCATATGGGGTCTCCCAGGACCTAGACACCTCAGTAAAAAACGGTAGGCCCCAGGGCGGAGGCTGTGCTGCGGGACACAGGAAACGATTAACCAGCTTGCTGGGAACGCGTTGCTTCTGTTTCTTATCTCTAGCTTAGCGACGGCCCGCGTCACTACCTCCAGGAGCTCCTCGAACAGCACAGGCTGTGAGGAGTCCGTGGGTTTGCTAGCATCCGAAAATTCTCCCTCATTGGAGGAAGAAATATGGAGTTTCGCATTACACGCACCGGAAGAAGGAACCGCCGAGCGAGGGCTTTCCCAAGGGAACGGGAGCTCGGCCCAGCAAGAGAGGCTGGAGAGGACTCATCCATCTCCATGCCCTCTGTTTGTTCGGCCTGTGAGCCCCACAACATTCGGCGCCGCTTAGCCCCGGCGAGAACGGGACCTGAGCTGCGAGGGAGAGCGCTTTCCTCAGAGCGCATAGCCACACGGCTAAAAATGCTGACAGTTGACTCCCTCGAGAGCCGACTAAGCATGCTCCTTAACTAAGCAAACAACATATCTGCTGCGTGTATCCCCCCCCCCGCCCGAATGAAGCGGGGCAAGATAGAGCACATTTGGAATTCTGCTTTCATTTAAAGCTCATGGCTGCACAGATTCAAACACAATGCACTTACCTGAACAACAGAAGCTGATGTCCCTGCCATTGCGCTCCCATTTTGTAGCTTCCTGGTTTGCGCGATGTCGCCCGCCAATGACGTCACGACTGCCTATTGGCCGGATTTTGCACATGATTCAGAGCGTGAACAACGCGAGCCGTTCCCAAAGCGTTTTTGACGCAGCTCGAGTTCCTGAAGGGAACAACAATTTCTTTGTCAATGTAATATTAGTTAAATATATAAAACACTGAACATAAAATGCAAGTCACTGAAAAGTAGAACAGATTTTAAACAATATGTTATGTCAGGCTAAAATTAACTAATTATCACAATTTTTGTAAGACTGGATTGTTACCATTTGGTTGAATATAGGTCCAGCTATAGGTTCTGGCACACAAAGAATTCTGTGTTCAGTTGCAAATGCATTAAATTCAATTATTACAGCATAATATCTCAAGAGGCCAGGCATTCTCACTCAACTACTGGACTAACAGGAATAATTATTTTTATTGAATGCTTTATTTTATGCTTGTCATTGCAGACTACACTAGTTCTTTTAACATAATGGCAACTACGTTGGCACTACATAATGTGCAAGCAGGCACCAATATGCAAGCACATCATATTTAAATATGTAGAGATACTATGGAAAAAAAACCCCAATAATAACAGGCTAATCTAAGATTCAACAAATGCAACCTGGCCTTAGAAACAGGGTGATGTATATTGTGGCTGCAATAAATGGAGAAACATTGCCAGCAGTGAAGCAAATGTAGAGACTTAATCGTTGCAGGCTTAAATTTTTTTATTTGTTCTAATCCTTAATTAAAGTTCTCCTCATTTCAGTGAGGCTCTGGCAAAACTGTAGGAAATGTGATGAACCATTTTAGAGCTGAATGGAATTTTATACATATTAATGCACATAGTAAGAAAAGGACGAAAAAAAAAAACTGATTGAGAAAGTCAGACGAAAGTAGACATAATCAAGAGAATATTGCATACCATATATTACATCAAGGATCGTCTCTGATCCCTTTCCTGTTTGCAGTGGTGATGGACAAGTTGACGGACGAGGTCAGACAGGACTATAGGCTATCATGTTTGCATATGATATTGTGATTTGTGGCTAGAGTAGGGAGCAGGTTGATCGACATAGAGTGGGGGGGCAAGGTGAAGGATGCTAGATTGTCATGGTTTGGACATGTGCAGAGGAGGTACATGGGGTATATAGGTAGAAAAATGCAGAGGATGGAGCCCCCAGGAAGGAGGAAAAGAGGAAGATCAAGGAGAAGGTTAATGGATGTGGTGAGTGTAGACAGATTGAGGCAGCTGAGATAGGGAAATGTATTGTTGACAAAACATGGCAAAACAAATCCAAAACATTAGATAAATCAAGTTCCAATGAAAGGCCAATGAGGAGGATCCTCAAGTCAAGCCCATGCAAGCAAAATCTAAGCTGGAGTTTGACAAGGAGGCCTCTCCAGCCACAGTCATGCTAATGCCAGAAGACAATGAGGTGACCTCTCCAGCCACTATCCATTTAGAGGCTTACAAGGGGGCTTCAATTATAGCTAATGACCAATAAGGCAATCTCTGAAACCATGCTCATGCAAGAAGTCAAAAAGATAATCTTTTTAGCCATTTTACATTTAGCCACATTAAGTCCACACTAGCCACATTCCAATCAGATGTCCACAAGGTGGTCTCCCTCAAATGTCTTTTAAAGAAGCCATGCTCTAATCAGGGGAACCTCAAGTCAAGATCAAGCCAGTGATCAACAAGACTGGTTCCTGTACCAAGGCCAACATAATGACCTCCATATACTGATTTTCGGCTTGAGGCCCAGATTGTGGCCTCCCATCAAACTTATGCCAAAGGACGATTGCAACACTTCCCAGAAATTATTAATGCTCAAAGCTAATGGTGATAACTCCTAAGATCCTTTCATGCTGAAGGCCAAACAAACCTGCCTCCCAGGTCTACCTCATGCAAAAACCTTGTTTCACCAACCTGGCATGTCCCAGTTCCTTAAAAGAAAACACAATGCCTGCAAAGGTAAGGACTTTGTTGCAGACACTCTGGGAGGAGTGCCTTTGGTGCGGATTGTGTCAGAGACTTCCTACCTTGTACTGTTTTCATCATCACAAAAAAGCTCTACAGACTTACTATTTGTTTCTGAATACTGTGTTTTCATGTGCCACTTGTTCATACGCTGTGTCCACTTCCTTCTTGTTTTCCGTTTGTAATAATAAAAAATTCATTTCCAGTACTTGCATCCATACACTTGATGGAGTTTGAGATGGAGTCCAGGTATTTGCAATCACAGTAATTAGGTGACTGGTAACTTGTTATTAAGCATATGTACTGGAAACTGGAAAGTCACACACTAATATTTTGTTGGATTGCCTTAGCTTTGATTACGTTCGTCATGGCATCATTTCAATAAGTTTCTGCATTGTTATTTATTCCCAGAGTTGCAATAATTTTTCACCAAGATCTTGTATTGATGATGGAAGAGTCAGACCTTTGCGCAAAGCCTTCTCCAGCACATCCCAAAGATTCTCAGTGGCCAATCCATGTGTGAAAATGATACCTCATGCTCCCTGAACCACTCTTTCACAATTTGAACCCGATGCCTGTGCCATCAGGAAAAGAAAAAATCCAATGATGAAACAACCTGGTCATTCAATATATTCAGGTAGTCAGCTGACCTCATTCTTTGGGCACATAACATTGCTGATCCTAGACCTGACCAACTGTAGCAACCTCATAGCACTGCCCCCAACCAGCAATCATAGCACTGCCCCCACAGGCTTGTATGGTAGGCTGATGGGTGCATCAGTTCATCTGTGTATCTTCTTACTCTAATGCGACCATCATTGTGGAACAGGGTAAATCTGGACTCATCAGACCACATGACCTTCTTCCATTGCTCCAGAGTTCAATCTTTATGTTCCCTAGCAAATTGAAGCCTTTTTTTTTCGATTAGCCTCACTGATAAGTGGTTTTCTTAAGGCTACACAGCTGTTTAGTCCCAATCTCTTGAGTACCCTTTGCATTGTGCATGTGGAAATGCTTTTACTTTCACTATTAAGCATAGCCATGAGTTCTACTGTTGTTTTGTTAAGATTTTATTTCACCAAACGTTTAAGTGATTACTGATCATGATCATTCAAAGTTTTTTTCCGACCACATTTCTTCCGTGAAGATAATGGTTTCCCTCTATGCTTCCAGTTTTTTTTATAATGCGTTGGACAGTTCTTAACCCAATTTAGTAGTTTCAGCAATCTGCTTTTTGTTGTGTTTTCTTTGCTTGATGCATGCCAATAATTTGACCCTTCTGAAACAGATTGCCATGTTTTCCACGACCACAAAATGTGTCTTCCGACATGGTTGTTAAAGAAATGAGAAGCTACTCACTGCATCACTTAACATTAAATAACTTGTTGCCAGCTGAAACATAATCATCCATGCAGTAATTATCCAATGGGAGGCCATATATATATATATATATATATATATATATATAAAAATGGCATAATTTGCCTATATTCCTTATATAATAATTTTATAATAAGATATTTTTGATTCCTTTCGATTTATTCGAGTTATGTTTATTTCATGGAACAGTTTAGTAGGTAAAAGGAAAGGGGCAAAATGCAAAGTGAGTCAGAAGAAAAAAATTGCTTCTACAGATTAAGAGAGACAGATTTATTGAGGGTGGGGGAAAAAGACAATAATAAGCATAAAGTATATATAAACCAAGATGCAGGTCAAACCGTTTGCTAATATATAATGCAAAAATAAATTGTAATATCTATACAAAACAAATAACAATAAAACTTTACGAGAGAAAAATAATGCAGTTGGCTTCCAACAACAAACCGACAAAACTGAGCAGCATGAAAAGAACAATTTTAATAGAGCTTGACAGCAGGACTGAGGACACAGACACACACACACAAATATTTAGTTTCATTCTTAGTGTAAAAAAATAATGAAAGAATTATAGATTATGTGTGTGTATGACAACATAAATAAATATTATTCTTTATTCTACCCTGTCATGTGAGTCAATTTTATGGGCACAGTTACCTCAGAATGACCTCAGTCTGCTTCATTTTTATGCATTTTTTTTGCAGTTTCTGTGTCCTACTATATGACAATTTACTTTGTGGTTAAAGGCAAAATTGGTGCAGTTAAATGGTGTGGAAAAGTTTTAAGGCAGTCAAAAACTGCGTTAGAATTAATTTGCCTATAACAGTACAATGTAAAGCTATTAGCATCAGAACCTACTAAAAAGATAGATAGGTACCACAATAAACCATATGCAGGGAACAAGAGAACAATATTAGTCATGCTTTCTGGGTGTTTAAACACATTGCATTAACAGGAGAGAATTGTCTGAGAATTGACTGATTGATAGGTAACCCAACCCAACTATTGCAGGACAATAGATCAGAAATAGAAATTTAAGCAAACAATTAATTTTTATTTCTGATCTATTGTACTGCAATAGTTGAGAGAGAGAACTATTGCAGGACAATAGTTGAGAGAGAGAAAGTATAACCAATTAATAATAAAAAATCAATAACAACAGAAAGAGAGCTTTGACTGTTAATCTTCAAGCTTCTGAGAAAAAAAACCCAACATGACGTTTGCCTACTATGCTGTGCAAAAAAATAAATAAATATGCATAGTTTAGCATTTGGATTTGTTTACATAAATGTAAAGTATACATAATATACTTCAAGGCTCTTCTCTGTTCTGGCACCGAGGTGGTGGAATTGAACTTCCCCTAGATGTCCGTACAGCGGAGTCCCTGGCTATCTTCAAGTGACGATTGAAGACCTACCTCTTCCTGAAACACTTAAATTAGCACTTTCCAAGTTTGCTTTGTAGAATTCAAGAGTTATATTTATATTAAGTTTGTAATCTTGCGTACCAGATTTATTAATTGCTAGAGACTCAAATCATTTTTGTACGTCGCTCTGGATAAGGGTGTCTGCTAAATGGCGCAAATGTAAATGTAAATGTAACCCACATGTATCCACATGTACTGTATCTCCTCTGTAGCTTTAAGAAAAAAAATTACATTTGGAAAAAAGCAGCTCTATGTGGAAAAAGGAGAATGAATGGGCGAGTAGGTTTGACACATTTCTAATGCTTCTCACACTGAGTGGTGTGTGTGTGTGTGTGTGTGTGTGTGTGTGTGTGTGTGTGTGTGTGTGGTGTGTGTGTGTGTGAGAGAGGGAGAGAGAGAGAGAGAGAGAGAGAGCGAGAGAGAGAAAGCATAATTATTTGCATCTCAGGTGAGATAGCAGGTAGCTGACAGGGCATGGAGGACAGGAAGTAGCAGTGACAGGCAAGTGCACTTGTGGGTGGCAGTTTTAACGTCAGGACACGACAGCAGCCAATCAGGGGTGAGAACACAATGCATGGGTAATTAATTACAATTTCCTGTCAGACTAGCCACACATCAAACCATAAGCAAGGAGGAGTAGCGTGTCTGTCACAAAGGATACATGTCCCCCTGAGAAATGTGTGTGTGGGTGTATGTCCAGCTCAGGAAAAAAAGCATTTTGTCAGAGATTGAAAACATTAGACAGAGAAATCAGTGTGTTTTCTAGCCTGCCTGTGGCTCTGGGAGATAAGTGTGTGTTTTGGCGTTAGGCTGAGCTGTTTATTGATTTTTGCTTCGCTCCCTTTTTGTTTTAGGCCCTTTTAGATAACATGCCTCAATATGACTCAGACCTCATCTCAGAGAATGTGTGTGTGCGTATATGTGCATTCTCTTTGCACTTAACTTTAAGCCCAACGAACCCAGTTTTTATTAAAATGGTTGAAATGAGAGATTATTACATTAAAAAAGAAGTCAAGGTTTAGCCAATAAAATCGATTCAAATAACACACCGTCAATCTTCCTCATGGACTTGCAAATAATCACACACTGAAACATGCACAGAGAGTTTAAAACACACATACTGTACATCAATCATGCCCATGTGTTCTATCTGGATTTTAGTTAAAGGTTTGTATTGATGAATGGTTTTAATATATGTATTTCAAAATGATGTTTATACAACAATCCACAAAGACAATTATAGAAAGGATAATAAAACAATATTTCACAATATTATAAAATACTACATTGGATCTTGGTATTTAAACACATTAAAATAATCTGCTGTTGTCTAGCAGTCCCTGAATGGACGTGTACATAAACATTTGAGACTGAGACAGTCAACACTGTGCCAGATTTAATAAAAAATAATGGTGCATCTGTTGTCTGGGACAAGCATTTCAAATCCAGTGCTAATTATCCTTTGATATAATGATCGCAAATTCTAAAATAATCTGTCTGGTGAAGGGGCCTGAAAAGGAAAGACAGAAATGAGAATGGAGAATATATGGGTTGGGGGTGGAGTTGAAAACAAGTATGGTTGTGGATTTTCTTTACTGCTTTGCTGGAACAAGTTTCTAGTTTATTGTACTTATATTTTTTGTTGTAATATTGTTCAAGTCCAGGGTGATCATATTTGCTTATTAATCACAATGATTATCCAGGTATGTACATTTTTCTAAAATGGAAAAATGTAAAATGATCAAGTCATGCTAGCTAGTACCTTTCTTGCTAATCTGAAGGGTAGAAATTATTTAACCAACATTTCTTTTTATTCATCTTCAGGAAGTGTTTGATTGTGCAAAAACTGGATGTAAGGCAGATATGCACCCTGAATAGGAAACATTTACCTAAAATCTGGTACAACCTGGGGAGCAGAATGCAGACATCTGGAAGAACAGTGTACACTAGACAATCCACCTTCTGCTATGTTTTAGGAAATGGGAGGAAATTGAAAGCAATTGGAGAATGCAGAGAAAAAGAACCCGGAGGAAACATTGACAGCTTATGGCTCAGGGACCCCAGTACAATTTTGAGCTTTTTATATTTTTAGTTCTACCTTTTGGATCACTTTTCTGCCTTAATAATAAATAAAAAGAAAGAAATAAATGAAATAATAATAATCATATATATATATATATATATATATAAAACAATAATCTCTAATTAAAGTAATTTATTATAATCTTTATATAGAAGCACATCTGGTACAAACTGGGGAGCAGAATGCACACACCTGGAAGCAATTTGGAAGAGCAGTTTACAGTAGCTAATCCACCTGCTGCTATGTTTTAGGGGAAAAAAATTGGATAACCCAGAGAAAACCAGAAATATTGAAAATATAATAAGTTCAGAACGATACTGGGGACATCTGCCTTAATAATATTGTCAATAGCTTCTATGAGTTTATATCCATCACTGTGTTGCTAGTAAGACTTATTTGTAGGTTTATGCAACTCTGCAACCTTCATAATGTTTAACCTTTATAAAAGCAAATGCAGATGTATTGAAAGCACCAAACATGCAGCAGGGATTTTGCATGTTCTTGGAGGTTCTACAAAAATTTCTTCGTAGAGACATCTGTATTTTAAATATTAAGTCGTGCCATTGTCATGCCTCTGGCAAAAGAGGTAGATTTTTGGTCATGTCTAACATGGATTAGCTACACTTCAAGGCTCTTCTCTGTTCTGGCACCGAGGTGGTGGAATGAACTTCCCCTAGATGTCCGTACAGCAGAGTCCCTGACTATCTTCAAGCGACGACTGAAGACCTACCTCTTCCTGAAATACTTAAATTAGCACTTTCCAAGTTTGTAGAATTCAAGGGTTATATTTATATTAAGTTTGTAATCTAGCATACCAGTGTAGATTTATTCATTACTAGAGACTCAAAGCACTTTTGTACGTCGCTCTGGATAAGGGCGTCTGCTAAATGCCGCAAATGTAAATGTAAATGTCTGCTCTTACAGTATAGTAATAAATAAGTTCCAACCCTACGAGGAATATACTCTTTATATACAGGTATTGTATTACTCATACTTTGTATTGAAATGAATAAATGTGAAATTGCCCTGCATTATAAAAACATGTACCTACATCGCTGGTATGTGCCCTAGTTTTATAGGCACATACCTTCCCTACAGTGATAGAGCATAAAGTCAATTTTGCAACTTTCTTTCATTGGAATGTGAAAGAGCAATGTAATGTCTGTAACAAGCCCTTACTGCTTTGGTTCAGTAGATAAATAAGTCTGACTGAGGTTTTACAAATGACGAATCAATAAAGCATTTACCCGAAATCTGGTACAAACTGTGTGCGTGTGGCAGCGGGCTTAGAAAAAGCCTTTAAAAGAACACCTAACTAAACAATTAAATAAGCCAGAACATACAGCCTGCCATGTAGGAAGTGCACACAATCAGAATCATGCACACATCCCTACTCCCCCCCCAGCCCCAGTGCTTTGAAAAACAATTTGTACATGCATTTCATCAAGTGCTCTGCTTTGATATAGGGAAAAAAAATATATAAAAAATAAAAAGAACTAAATGTGGGTATATGTGTTAAAGGATTAATTTTCCTGGTTAATTTTCTTTAAACATTGTAGGACTGTGTACATAATTCTGAGCGATTATGTGTAACATTCTCTTATTGATATTTTGACCTTTTCTTTCTCTAAGGGTTTATATTCAATATTGTAGAATAGAATCGAAGCATAGATACAATGTCTAAGTGAAATGTAAAGCACCTCAAAATACATGAATTGTTGGGATCATGTACATTTGAGTAAGTCTTCATTGTAATGATTAATATTTAAAGTTATAATGAATTGAGTTACAGCATTGATTGTTGTTGTTGACAAATGATTGTTGTTTTTTACATACAATGAATGAATCATGAATCTGTTTATTGCACCTTCTACTGTTTTCTCCTTCAAATGTTTTAAATGCCCCCTTATCAATGGGATACAGAAGGCATCAAGCTTTACTAAACATATTGACATTTTTGTACAGTGACAAAGGAGGGTAAAAGCACAAGATAGTTTAGATTAAATTAGATTCAACTACACTGTCATTATTTAGAGATGAAATACAGGACCAATGGAATGCAGTTAGCATTCTAACCAGAAGTGTAAATAACAATGCATATAAATAAATCTAATATAAACATTCACAGCACTTCACTTTTTCCACATTTTATTATGTTACAGCCTTATAATATAAATATATAATACAAATATTATATAAAACTTAAAAAAGCTCCATCAGGTTAGACGGGGAGGGTCGGCGCACAGCTATTTATAGATCTTTCCAGAAATGTTCAATCAGGTTCAAGTCTGGACTCTGGCTGGGCCACTCAAGGTTATTCACAGAGTTGACTTATAGGCAGTCCTCTGTTATCTTTGCGTTTAGAGTCGATTTCCTGTTGGAAGATGAACCCTCACCCCAGCCTTAGGTCCAGAGTGCTCTGGAGTAGGTTTTCATCAAGGATGCTTCTGTACATTGCTGCATTCATCTTTCCCCTGATCCTGACTAGTGTCCCAGTTCCTGCCACTGAAAGACATCCCCACAGCATGATGCTGCCACCATAATGCTTCACTGTAGAAATGCTATTGGCCAGGTAATGAGCAGTGCCTGGTTTAATCCAAACATGACACTTGGCATTCATGCAAGATAATAAAAAAAAAATTAGTTTTTCAAAGTCTGAGAGTCTTTCACGTGCCTTTTGGCAAACTCCAGGTGGTCTGTCATGTGTCTTTTACTAAGTAGTAGCTTCCATCTGGCAACTCTACAATACAGGCCTGATTGGTGGAGTCTGAATAGATGGTTGTTGTTCTGAGAGGTTCTCCTCTTTCCACAGAGAAACACTGGAGCTCTTTCAGAGTGACCATCGAGTTCTTGGTCACCTCCCTGACTAAAGCCTTTCTTCCATTATCGCTCAGTTTGGCTGTGCAGCCCACTTTAGTCCTGGTGGTTCCAAACTTTTTCCATTTAAGGATCATGGGGGCCACTATGCTCATTGGGACGTTTAATGATGCTAAAAATTTTCTGAACCATTCCACAGATCTGTACCTTAATGCAATACTGTCTTGGAGGTCAACAGATAATTCTTTGAATTTCATGGCTTGGTTTGTGGTCTGACATGCACTGTTAACTGTGGGACCTCATATAGACAGGTGTGTGCCTTTCCAAATCATGTCAAATCAACTGAATTTACCACAGGTGGACTCCAAACAAAATGTAGAAACATCTCCAGGATGATCAGTGGAAACGTCTCTAGGTTACGTATGTAACCCTAGTTCCCTGAGGGAAAGAGACGCTGCGTAGAAACACTTTGGGAATATGCCTGAGTGTTCACGCTCTTAAATAATGTGTGTAATCAGTCAAAAATTGGACGCTGGCCGTCACCGGTGAGGTGACGTCACGACTAGGAGTATAAAGCGCATATGAGTGAGGGCAGCGGCAGCTTCTGTAAGGGAGAAGGAAGCGCTGCAGGGACGCCGGAGGTGTTCCCTCAGGGAACTAGGGTTACATACGTAACCTAGAGATGTTCCCTTTAAGGAACTCGAGCTGCGTCGAAACGCTTTGGGAACGAGAGTTCAATCACGCCAGACTGACCAGTCCCTGCCTAGTGTGAGCTAGAGAAGGACTGAATGGGCCAGGAGCAGCACTGCAGTCTTGGTTATAGGACCACACAACAGTCAGCGGGGTGGACCAATCCGCATCGTTACGTATGTCTTGGAGGGAACTCCAGGACCAAGATTTTGAGACAGCCACACTCTGGGTGGAGTGAGCTCTGACCCCGAATGGAGCGGGGAGACCAGAGGACTCATAAGATGATGTGATAGCATCACCAATCCACCTGCTCAGAGTCTGCTTATTAGCAGGGAGGCCTCTCTTGGGAGGGCCGTAGCAGACAAGCAGCTGAACGGTCCTTCTCCAAGGACCTTTCCTGTGGACATTGGTGTCCAGTGCACGCACCGGACAGATCCGGTTCAGTTTCTCCTGGTCTGGGACCTGGAACGGAGGAGGATAGAATGCCTGTAATCTTGTGGGTTGTGGGACGACCGAGGGCACCTTGGGGATGTAACCCGTATGGGGGTACAGAAAGGCACTGGCCGTACCTGGGGTAAACTCCAGGAAGGAGGGTGCCACAGAAGGTCCTATACCCTCTTGATAGAGCAGATGGCCAACAAGAACGCTGTCTTGATTGAAAGGTGCCTCCAAGATGCCTCGGCTAGAGGCTTGAAGGGGAGGCTCAAACAGAGCCCCCAAAACAACAGCCAGGTCTCACCATATTTACATTTACATTTGCGGCATTTGGCAGACGCCCTTATCCAGAGCGACTTACAACTGAGCAGGGGAGGGTTTTAGGGCTTTGCTCAAGGGCCCAGCAGTGGCAGCTTGGTGGTGGTGGGATTTGAACCTGTGATCTTCTGATCCAAAGCCCAATGCCTTAACCACTGAGCTCCCACCTCCCGTTGGATGTATATATATATATATATATATATATATATATAAATTAATTTTATTTTTTTTTTTTTTTTTTTTTTTTTTCTGACAAACAATCTGACAAACAATCTGACAGCCAACACAACACACAGAGCGCTTTCTGAGCAACAGAAGCTGCCACTGCCCTCACTCGTATGCGCTTTATACTCCTGGTCGTGACGTCACCTCACCGTTGACGGCCAGCGTCCAATTTTTGACTGATAACACACATTATTTCAGAGCGTGAACACTCAGGTGCGTTCCCAAAGTGTTTAGATGCAGCTCGAGTTCCTGAAAGGGAACCAGATGCACCTGAGCTAGATTTTGAGAGTCATGGCATATATTTTATATATACGTATATAAAACAAATAATACTGTACAATAAAACTGTACAGTAAGAGGTGTCTTTGATAATGTTTCTCACCCTTCGTAGGCAGTGTTTCTGGTATATGTCTCTGATTGAGGGTAGCTGAACACCAGTGTTGTGTATGGCAGTTTTCCTCATCTGTTGGAGGGCATTCTGTGCTGAGAAAAGACACAGTGGACAAAGAGTGTTCCATGTCCCACACCTGTTACAGCATACAATCAGCATATGGGGCCGTTGATCTGTCTGATTAATTATTGCAGAACTACACAGCACAGCAAAAAAAACATGAAGGGGTACAGATAATATGAGTTTATGGAACAGCTTATTGCAAAGTCCGATGGTGTGTCACAAAAAACACCAAACAGACCAGGGGTGAACATGTATCAGTTCCAGGAGGAAGATTTCAGGGATAATGGTACTGTTGGTTCTATCTGAAAGATAGAATCTTTAGAATCTTTAGAATCTTAAAAAGGTATCAGACCTATATGAGTTAATAAAGGCTAATACTGTAAGTACATAACAACACTACAAATGAATTATTTAACCCCTTTCACCTTTAAACTAAATTAAATTTTTACAAATACAAATACCAAATAAAAAATGTATCTCATTACGTGTGGCAAAATTATTCACACCTCTAAAAACAATTATTTTTAAATAACAAACCACCTCATTTTGTCTTTTTTTTATTTTGCCAATTATGTTTCTAGGTCTGCAGAAACCATGCTGTTATCTTTATCCATGTCCACTGTGTCCATTTGTTTTTCTGGGATACAAATAAGTGATTACAGATATACAAAAATGATCGATAATCACCAAAAAAATAAAAAATTCATACAAATGTTGATCTACACAATGGATAAAAAAATTTGATCAATAAATTAAACACAAATTTCAAAGTGGGTCTTTAGAATTGAAGTACATCTGGCATTAACTTTTGTAATAAGCAAGATAATATGGTGATCTAAGACGAGTTCCACATGAAAAACTAATGCAGAAGATCCTTTTTATTTTTGAGCTTGTACCCATCATCATTAGTTCAAACCTATTCTCTGTTCAAATTCCAAGACAGAGCTGGTCATTTCTAAACATTGATTTTGTGTCTTTAACAGCAAACATGTATAGGCTGAGGACCATGAGAGTCATGAAATACAGTAGTTTTGGCAGTTACACTAACAATGCAGAGAAAGGAACTGAATTCAGGCCATGCAGGGCAAAGTCTCTCAGTAACAGGAAGCAATTTGCATTTGGCATAAACAGAGAACATTATACAGATGATTACTTTATATTAGTAAGTAACATGTTTATAACAATTATCAATATTATGGTTTCAATCTGTTTGGTTTGTACCACTACTTGTCCACCACCAGTTCTAAATGTAGTTGTTGAGCATTTGCAGATTATGGTCAATCAGATTATGTGGTCAAAATCACCTAACGCATCACTGGCACCCAACTACCCACGATTAAGCACCTTCTCCACAGCAGATGTCTGTGCAAAGCTAAAACCATGTTTAACCTTTTGTCATCAAGAATGAGATATAGGAACATGGGCACCAAAACCAGCAGGTTCAGGAACAGCTTTTTTCCATCCAACATCACCCAACTGAACTATACACTACACAGTTAGATCACTGTATAAAACACTGTATATAACTTTTGTACAATTATACATACAATGTACGTATTTTTTATATTCCTCATTCTGTACACATACTGTGCCTTACATAATATCTATCTATC
>JAAIIK010000017.1:2433184-2450318 GCA_014706435.1 Silurus glanis | reverse complement strand
AAAAAAACATTTATAAGTGTGTAGACATTTTTTACATCTACTGTAGTTTGTCATTCCGAAAGAGGATCGGAATCTTGTCAAATATGTTTAATCTGTGAATTAAACTAATTAAAGGATGGAGACTAATTATTTGACTGAGGCTAAACTGAAGTCTATTAATGCTTCCTGTACATGTAAAATAAAGAAGCAAAAGAAGCAAGCTTTTAGCTGACCTTTACAGTAGCATTAGATTTTAATGTCTGTACTGTAGCTGTGTCATTAAAAGCCATCAAAACTCATAGCACAATACAGAATGTGAAGTTCTAGTGGTGTTAGCATCAAGTCTCTGTGTTCGAGATGAGTGTGCTGTCCTTCTGTGCTAATCCTGTTTAGACCAACCAAATGCCACATGCACACTCCAAAACACACTGTAACAGAGCGGCACCAGCATAAGAGGCTTAACAGAGAAGCGCAGCACCCAAATCACTCAACTGTGTGCAGTAGTAGTGTGTTTGAACAAAAAGATTCAACAAAAACTAAACCTTGTATTGGAACAGTGCCTTTATCAGACACTTCTCATAAAGCATATGTACATATGCACAAACAAGAACATACACCCAATACATATATACGTTGAATGTAAGTGTGATGTCTGCATTGTAAATGAATATCACTACATAGCACACATTTTCCAGGCTTTTTCACATTTATTTCAACATTTATGATCATCATTTGTGATAAATGGGATAATGATGGCGGATCACTGGGTGACACTTTGGCCAACTGGTCTGAAGGTTGTAAATTCAGTTCACAGCTCTAGCAGCTGCCACTGTTGGATCTTTGTCCAAAACTCAACTGTATCCATTTTGGGGTGTAAATGTAAATATTTTGTGTCTGAAAAAAAAAAAAACAATTTTTTATAAAATAGATACTCTAGCTAACTCTAACTCTAGCGTGTTGTGGGCGGGGCTAAAGAGTCACGAGCACATGCAGCTTGTCAGAAGCGATCATCTGCAAGCTGTGACATCGCTATAAATAAAACAGAAACAAAACTTTATAGTCTCAAATTAACTACGATTAACAATCAGATCCAGCTGTACAAAACTGATCCAGAATCGGATCCCAAGTCTGAAATTGAACATCAAGAACAATAGCAGAACAAAGACTACAGCATGACATATCTATATTTTAAGTATTAAACAAGGTTCTTCTTCCCTCACATCCAAAACCACAGACATTATTCTTGACTCCTTTGGAGAACTGCGACGACTTCCACAAGCGAATGCAGCATAATGATGGGGGGCTCTTGCTCTGATTGCTGTGTGCGCTTTTCCGGGGAAGTGCTTATACAAGGAATTTCACCCTTTGTTATGTCATATACGAGTATATTTGCTACTCTATTATACGTCCAAATTATTATTATTATTTTTTTTTCAACTTTGGCTATGTTTAACATGAGAATCCAAATCTTTAACAGTCTAAATCATTTAGAATGCACGAAATAGCATTATACCCCCCCCCTTCAACCATAGATCAATATATTGGATTGCCCCTTGTGCTGGTTAATGTAATAAATGACAGATTACTGGTTTCTAATCAGAATTATGTTTTTCTTTTCATTTTTCTTTTTTTCATGTTAATTCAGCTTCTGATATCATATATAACAATTTTATTTAATATTCTAGATAAACAATTGGGGTTGGAACTCACTTCTGACTAATCTAATCTTGATCATGATGGGGTGGTAAATGTTAATCTCTTCAAGGATCACTGATTTATTCCCCTATATACAATATGTTACCTTTGTATTCATCACAGAAGTATTTCTACTAGATCCTGAGTACTTTTTACTTATGTTTCCTTCTCTTGTACTCTGAATCTGCTTAATACACCTCAGTGCTCTACTTCTGCTTGGAGCTTTCTACATGTCTGACTTCAGGAGGTTGAGATTTTTTCATTTGTTACAAACATAGTTATATTCAGAATACAAATGGCATTGAAATGTAGACCTGATCGGCTGCTCAGAAATTTGTGCATTAAATAAAAAGGACTATAAATATAACATTGAATAAAAGAAAATATAAGAAAATATTTAAGATAATGATGAAGTAGTAGTAAATAATTCCCCTCTGCAGATTTGAATGGTCTCATGTGCATACTGGATCAGGATGCACACTTGTTAATTTTCACCTTTGATAAAATCACACAGATACTGTAATCATATACCTTTTAAGAAAGTGCAAACAGTATCGTGAAAAATAGCCTGTGTTCATCTTAAGATCTCTTTAGATAGGTTGAGGTGAAAGGATTCCATTGATGGAGGCAGTAGATGAGAGCTAATGCATGCAAAATAACTGATTCTATCAATAATTGTACACTCCTGAGGTGCACTTGATAATTCATTTCAATTCAATACATTTTTATTTGTATAGCGCTTTAAACAGTGAACATTGTCTCAAAGCAGTTTTACACAGATAATGTGGTGATAAGAATGAATAAGATGTTCTTTATAAGTGTAAGTTTGTCCCTGATGAGCGAGCTGGTGGCAACTGTGGCATTTATTGGATAAACAATGTTGCGGGGTACAGTGATGGTGATCATAGAGAGAGAGAGAGAGAGAGAGAGAGAGAGAGAGAGGGGGGATGACAGGAAGTGAAGGATATGGATTATTATGTGTCCTTGTTGTTGTATGAAAGTTAATGTCACTGTGCAGTTGGTGACTCTGGCAAGACTCGCTATGGCAGCATAACTAAAAGGGAGAACCAGAAGGTAACACAGACATGAGAGATCTCTGGGACAAGAGACGACCCACCACACCACCGTCAACAAACCTGAGTAAACGTGTGAGAGTGAGAGGACGACAGCATACAAATATCCTAGTTCATTGTACACTCTGTATTTATGATCCCTCCAGATCTGCTCCTTTACCTAGATTTTTAAGAAAAATCTACTGATAAAAGACATTTATCTAAATAAATATGTTTTCAGCCCTTACTTGAACACTGAGACTGTGTCTGAGTCCCGAACACTGATTGGAAGGTTGTTACATAACTGTGGGGTTTTATAAGAGAAAGATCTGCCCCTGCTGTAGTCTTCATTATTTGAGGTACCAACAAATAGCCTGCACCTTTTCATCTAAGTAGACGTGGAGGATCATACTGGTACAGAAGTTCACTCAGATATTGCGGCGTGTCTTTATATGTCAGTAGCAGTATTTTATAATCAATGCGGGATTTAATTGGGAGCCAGTGTAGACTGGTTAAAACAGGGGTGATGTGGTCATATTTTCTAGATCTAGTAAGTACCCTTGCTGCTGCATTCTGAGCTAACTGATCCTTGCGGAACACCAAACTTTACCTCAGAGAGTGTGAAGAACTCCATTTACCATTTACATCAACAAACTGATAACAATCAGTCAAATAAGACCTGAGCCAGGAGAGAGCTGTTCCCTTTATTCCAACAATGTGTATAATGCAGACCGAGTGTGTAGATACATACTATGTGGTGACTGAATGCATGTTCAGAATATTGTGGTGATAAAATAACATAACTTTTGTAATAACCCTGACATGGAAACCTTTGTTGATTCTAAGTGTAATGACAAAATTAGTAAGAATACTATTTAGAGTTCAGGAGAACTGCAGAGAGAAAGTCATCAGCTCATAAGAATGAGAAATAAGGCTGTATGGCAAACGTGTTAGCCAACAATGAGCCATTGTCTTGATTGTCTTGATTTTTATCGATAGTGTATTCATGATGCCAATTGTCATGAAATGTTCATGGAATATGCTTATCTGTTTGTAAATCCATAAAAGCTATAACAAACACAAATCTATGATCATATTTCAGAGAAAGCCCAGTGTAACATTTCAGAGATTGCTGTCTTTCTATAAAATAATAGGTTATACTTTTTATAAAATAATATGCAATAAGGACTAATCTTCGTTTCAGCCTTTGTGTGATCTGTGCAAACTACTACATTAGCAGCAATAGTGCATTTCCAGCTTTTGCAAACTATTTGTGTAATATTGTCTCTTTAATCTGCGAGCTCTAATTTGGCCACTTGTTCTATGCTGTAAATGTACAGTGAATTTTACAGCAAAATACAGTATATAGTGGCATTTTACAGCATAAAAATGGCAATTATTTTATAATATAATACCTGATAGCATAACGTCACAAGATGGGAGGTGGTAGCTCAGCGTTTAAGGCATTGGTCCTGGATCGGGTCATGATTTCAAATCTGAGCAACACCAAGCTCCCACTGCTGGATCCTTAAACAAGGCCCTTAACCCTCTGGTACACACCCTTTTTCAGAGCACCTTACATCTGTATAAGGATGTCTACCAAATGTGGAAGATAACAGGAAAAGTCTCTGAAATACTCGAACACACCCATGTTACACCAAAACCAAAACCAGTGACATGGTCTAGGTCTAATTCAGTGATGTTAGTAAAACAAGTAATACAATTTTGGATTGTCCAACTGATGCATCCTACACCTGAATGTAGCTGAAACATTCAAGAGATCCATTCAACCCACTTTTACCCTTTTCTTTTTTATATATTTTTTTCAAGTTCAAAAAAGCTTTTTTTTGCTAAATACAACAAAAATTTACAAAAAACAACTACGTCCCAACATTGTATACAACTGTGAAGTGGATTAACGGTTAACTAATAAAAAACTTTAATCTGATAAACTAATTAGTATTATGATTTGTCCACTTCAATCTACCTTTTGTTCCAGGAAAAAAAATATATATATATTTTAATTACAGTCATTCCTTTCACTCTGTTTGCAGTCAATAACCTTTAGTTTGTCCTACAAGCATTTGTTTTCCAAATGCTGTTACAGGCTTATAGCTCACATTAGTGTTCAAGCTAATTAGTGAAAAACCTAAATTCAGCATAAAACAATACTCATTTTTAATTGTACTCTAGATGTAATTGTGCACACATTTTTAAGCTTTGAAAAATCTGAATTATTAACTGGGACATCAATGTTGCACATAAAACATGTAACTAATGCAGTTGCCATGCAATTGGGGTACGCGTGAGTCTTCATCTTATAAGAAGCCAAATGAGTTGCCAAATTTACGGGAAAAAAATTGAGACGGACAAAAAAATAAAAGCAGAAGAAATACTTTGCTCGTTGTATTTTAGGGAGGTCCAGTTTTATTTCTCGATCTCGACTTTCCCAGGGTATCTTCTCAGATCTCTCAGGCATCACTTGCATGGCTACTGCGTCAGCTACATGAAGTTGTATGTGAGCGTGTCTCGTCTTTTCCACTTTTTTGATATGTTGTCTTTTATTGCATTTGGATACATCATCCCTATACTGGCTAAGTTATTAAGAAACTTTAAGTTACATACACACATATGCAAGTACACAGAATGTGAGGGAACTCGGAAGCAAGAGACAAAGAGGCACATGTAGATAGAGAGTAAGGTGAGTAATATACAGATATCACTGACAAAGACACACACACACACACACACACACACACACACACACGCGTCCAACATGTCCAAACTCTCAGCACAGTTCTTACTTGGCTTGCATAATTCTCTCTCTCTCTCTCTCTCTCTCTCTCTCTCAGTCTTTCCCTTTTTCCATCTCTCCCTGGAGTTTAAATGCTGCATTTAAACACTATAATCTTTCATCCTTTTAAAATGTTCAGACAAGGGTCGAACCTCCAGTCAGTAAGATAATGCGGTTCTCATCCCCGTACCTCTCTCCCTCTCCCTCTCTCGTTCTGCCTGCATCTCTTCCTCTTTACGCTCTTGGAGTGTTTCTTTGAAATGCATCTAATTAGCAGCAGACACGTTGCGCGGGTTAAAATAAATTGCAGCGCTACAGAGGGGGTGGAGGTCAATAGCTCTATAAAGACTGGCACAACTGATAATTGGGCACATTTTTTTTTTCAGTGCATGAGTAAAATGCCAGTGCAGAATGTGTTGACTACCTTCTTCATGCCAGGAGAGAGACAGCTACAAGAAAGTATTTATTTATTCTTTTTTTTTTTTTTTTTTTTTTAGAAAGTTTTATTTCATATTTTTGAAATTGTGTTGAAAGTGCTTAGCTTTTTTATATTTTTTTTTTTTTTTTTTTTTTTTTAGAAAATTTTTTTTCATATTTTTGAAATTGTGTTGAAAGTGCTTAGCTTTTTAAAGATTTTTTTTTCTTTTTTCATGTAGACATAAAATGTTTATCTGGGCTATAATTCTCTGCATGCTTTTTTTTGTGTGTGTTTGTTTATTTCTGTGCATGTTTTACTGCATGTCTTTATAATATTGTCTATTCAAGCTGCGAGCTCTAATTCGGCCACCTGTTGTATGCTGCAAATGTACAGTCTCTTTTACAGCAAAAATACAGTATATGGTGGCATTATTTAGCATATATATATATATATATAAAAAAATGTAAATCCAGCATTGTTGGCCATTGTTATAATATCTACAAATCATGTGGATTGTAAAATGGCCATTATTTGAACAATTTCTTTAAACGTAACCCCTTGAGGTTAAGGCTAAATTGAAGTAAAGACTTTGGTTTAGTAAAACACTGAAAATCTTTTTGATCTCTACATTGAAGGTGGTTGAATCTGTGTAAGCCTTTGTGTTGGATGGAAGTATTGTGTCAGTGGTTAAGACTTCCAATCAAAAGCTTATATCTTTATACAAGACCTTTTTTTATCAGTATTTTGCCCTACTTGTAAATCACATTTAAAAAAAAGCATTATAGACAAGTTATCTGGTAATGTAGTCTGTATTCTGTATGTTTGCAATTTACTCTACCACAACATCTGGTTGATATACTCCCAATTTTCTTTTTTATTTCAGGGTTATGCTCACTAACTTTTTCATCACTTGACTATATTTTGATTTATAAGTAAAATAAAAATTGGTCTGAACTGCAAAACATTATTATTTATTTGGACTATACAGGGTGGCACAGGGAAAGGGAACATTTTGGAACTAGGAGATGGCGACCCTGTTGTGTCTGCAATTGTTTGGAACCAGTGCGACCTCGTTTAAAACCCCTTGCCATTTGTTATAACGGAGCAGTGGAGTGGTGTGCAACCTATTATAAGAAAGGTGATGGGAATTTTGGTATCTTCACCAGTTAGGACATCATGATCTGCGCAGTGCTCACACTATTCACCTTTTAAGGTTTTACAGTGCACACTCGTTGACCACTACTCCACTGCTCCGTTATAACTAATGGCAAGAAGTTCTAAACAAGGTCACAGTAGTTCCAAACAATTGTTGACGTCCCAGGGTTGCCAACTCCTAGGTCTGGGATTTACCGTTTCCCTGCGCCAAAATGTATAGACGTATAATAATTACAGGAAACTGCTGGGGAAAAGTATAGGTTTAAACCCATTGTAATGGTGTAATTAGACTTTATCAAATAAATACTGCACTCAACCTAAAAAAACATGGGTAGCTTATAAATGCAGAGAAATTTATCTCACCAATTTAGCTAATAATACTTCAAATATCAGTGAGAAAATCCAAGCCAATATAATAGAAAATTTCTAGACAGATGCAGAACATGCATTGGAAAAAAATTTGCATTTTAATGAGCATTGTTTGAAATTATAGTTAAATTCTTACCAAAGAAGGTTTTACTAAGTAAACTGGAAGCACCAGTAGATATTGAGAAACAGAAGCACAATAGAGAACATAGAAAGCATGAGTAGCCAAACACCGCTAGTGCAAAGGCCAAGACATACTAGTCTAGCCAACATAGGAAAGATCTTACAGTGGAGCACATGACAAAAAAATGGCAAATGACAGAGAGCAGGTGGAAAGGAAAAAGTGAAGTGAAAAGGATTGAAAAAAGAAAGTATAAGGAAAGAAAAACTGTAGTGAAGGAGACTGAGAAAAGTGGAAGGAAGAAGAACGCTCCATGCTCTCCTCTCACCTCTAAAAGTCACTGAAATGCCAGGTCACCTGCAACGGCACCATCAAATCAAACGCACACACTTTTATAAGCGTGTTTCAACACATTACACACACACAAGCATGTCTCCAACAGCGCTGTCAACAACTGACTTTCCTGCCTGCCTTTGATGGCTTTGTTACAGGTGTACTTGTTTTTTTATTCCTTGTTCTCTCTATATACTTTGATGATCACATTTTTTAATAAAAAACAGATCCTTGAAGAACGCGGGTGCATGCGGGTGACATGCAGTCGATTTCTGGGACATGACATCGCAAGATCAGAGGATAATTGGATACAATTTCAAATTGTACTGTCACTAATGAAATCGGTACATACAAATACAGATCACAGTATAATCATCTTATTAATGTATTTCGACATGTATAAATCCCTGTGAAGTATCATCTTATTTATGAATTTTTTTATTATCTGTAGCATTCAGTTATTAGAGTTAGGATACAAAATGTTTAAATAATTAGATTATAATGGTGTTATGACAATTATATTAACAAACCACATTAGTCTAGTATTATATCTTATGTTATGTTATATAGTATTATGTTATATAGTATATATCCAGACAGGTGTTCTAAGGTGGTCTCGCTTTCTTTTGTGTTTAATTTACACTTATATCTACATGATGTGTAATGCATAATATAAGAATGACATATGGACTGTGTGATATTTGTGGGCATGGACATATGGGGGACATTTCAACATGGACATTTAATGCCACCCAGATGTGGATGGGTTCTCTTTTAAGTATGGTTCCTCGAAGGTTTCTTCCTCATACCAACTCAGGGAGTTTTTCCTTGCCACATTTACCACTGTCTCGTTCATTACAAACAAACTTATACAAAACAAACTTATAGGCAATACATTTATACAATCCTCTTTATCTCTGTAAAGATGTCCATTGTTAAAAGCGCTATACAAATAAAACTGAATTGAATTGAATTGAATTTAACAGACTGTATGATAATGTGTGCTCTGTTATTTTCTACAGATTACACTTTTCTATTTACAGAAGACAGAAACATTCTCCAAACTGAGTTTGAAGTTATAATGCTATTTGTTTTCTGTCCTCTAGCATGTTTCATTTGTTTTAAACGTTTTCCGGGGAAAGTGATAGTGCAGTGGTTAAGGCTATGGGTTACTGATAGGCCGGTTAAGGGTTCAAGCAACAGCATCATCAAGCTACTACACTTGGGCCCTTGAGCAAGGCCCTTGAACCTAACTGCTCTAGGGGTGCTGCATTATGGCTGACCCTACACTCTGACCCCAGTTTCTTACTGTACATCCCTGGGATATAATTTCTCTTACTGTACATCCCTGAGAAAGAATTTCTCTTTGCTGTTAAGTACAAGTGAAAATCCTTGTTTTTTTTTTTTTCTTTCCCAAGTTTGCTTGTAGATGTTCCATGAGTTTCCAATAAGTTATGACAGGTTTCTTTTTTTTTTTAGATGGGTGTCAGAGTTGCAGTCACACTCCAGTCACAATGCCAGAACTTTTTTACCTACTGTTAAGACACAAAAAAATGAGCTGCCAAGACAATTATTTGTTTGAATAACATGATGTAGTTAGGAACACTCCCACCTAGTCAGTAATACAAGTGTACATGTATAGGGGGCAAAATGGTGGCAGCGACTAACAATCCCAAACTACTCGATACACCTACATCTATTGTTACTGTATTCCTTAAATGTTGGCCATGACATTTCTAATAGTGGGAATGTACTTTTAAATATTGCATGGATTTAAAATCGCTTTCCAATCCATAATAAAATCCTCACTGAGACCTCTATTAAGGAAGCCTTTGATGAATGGATTGAGACACAAGTGCACTTCATATTAGATGACATTCAACCTGGAGCCCCAAAAAAATGAGAGCAAATGCTTCAATAGAATTCCAAAGCAGGTAAGTTGAAATTATGGTTCAGTCACAGTATAGGAAAATGAAAATTAAGTTAAATGGTTTTAAATAATATTATATACCTCAATTCTACATCGAATACTAGAATACTTATGTACAGTTAGTGCAAAGTTATTTCCAAAGGCAACAATAAATAGTTGGACATTATTCCATGATTTAATTATTTAAACTCTATCATGGCAACAGATTTGTGAAAAACAAACTGGAAATGGCAAAATTCATATAGAAAAATAGGATAAGGAAAAAAGTGGTCGTCGATCTGCAATAATTTGTGTTTTGCACAATTTTAATGCAGAATGCAGAATGTAAATACTCTGTTTACGTAAGTAAAGTAATTAGGAAATGTTTACAATAGAAGTATCCCTCTGTATGTATTTATAAGGCAGCAGATTAATTTACAGTGTTAAGCTGATTGAAAAAAACTGGGCATTTAACAGTTTGGATGCCTACGTTCCAGCCAATCAGAATTGTAAATACACACAAAACAATTGTATAATTGGGAGTCTTAATTTTTGCTATATACTGTATGTAGATGTATACATGATGTCCAAGGTCTTTACAACATTGAAATGCAATTCTCAACAAGTTTGTCTGTTCTGCAAAATGATCACGGTTGGAGGTTAAGCAAAAACTGTGCTGCATTTTTATGTCAGGAGTGGAAACTGATCATTTTAATGTTTGGGAGTCTGGGCCATGTTCATAAGATTGTGCTCTGTGGATTGGGGTTTGGAGGCTACAGAAAAATATTGTTCATTTTCTGTGATTAAATTTAACGTCTTCATTACAAGGCGCACTTGTTTTGTGGCCCCTTGATGATTATTTGTACATTGTGTAACAGACTGTTTGTAAGTTTTACATAAGTGCTAGCTTAAAAATGTGAGTAAGTGGTAAATAATAGCTCAATATATTGTGTGATGAAGTGCCATGCTGATTCTTCTATATATTCTCAGATACTGTCAGGGTGCGAGCAAAACAGAAGGCGGAAGCCGGAGTACAGCTCGCTCGGGTTTAAATGACAAGTGTGAGGGAGAGAGATACACACGAGCACACACACACACACACGCTCACACACGCACACGGCAGTCCTTCGGTTGAGAGAGTCCGAGGTGCACTTTGGGAGAAGCGTAGCTGACCTGAGATGCGCGGGGAGGAGAAGCGCAGCCGGGACGGGATCGTGGAGTCCGAATGGAACGGATAAATAGAGTCCTGTGTGAAAACCGAAACACGAAAACATAGACCGCACGTCAAGTCCAACACATACAATGACGAACAGGGAGTGAATGTGAGTGAGGGGTTTATGTAGGAGCGGGGTGGAGTGATGATGAGCTTCAGGTGTGCATAGTTAAGCCTGGAGCTCCAGAGAGAGCGGAGGCATGAGAGACAACGAGCCCCAGGTGTGCGTGGTTAAACCTGTAGCTCCAGGGAGAGCGTAGGCATGAGCGCCACAAAAGGGGGGCGTGGCAGGTGGATCCCTGACAGATACGTGCTTTAATAGCAAAACCTGTACTCTTGCTAATTCATGTAATTATCCAATCAGTCAATCATGTGGCAGCAATGCAATCCTGAAGATACAGGTCAAGAGCTTCAGTTGTAGTTCACATCGATATGATCTAAAGACTGTCATTATCTCTTGGGTGTTTCATGCACAGTAGTTTTTTGAGATTACACAAGATCGTGTGAAAGACAGAAAACAGCCAGTGAGCGTCAGGTCCATCAGCCTTGTTGTTGGAGAGGTTAATATAAATGTTTCTTGATATGATCAAGGAGACAAGAAGTCTATAGTAACTTAAGTGAGCATTCTTTACAACTGCTAAAAAGCAGAAAAACATGGAAAGCCACAGATGTTACACTCCTGTTAGAAAAGAAGTTGGGTACACGATGACAGAAATTGACAAGAAAAAAAGACCAAATACAGTTTTATTAAAATGTCCAAATGTACGTTTGATATGGATTTAAAATTACTTTACTTTAAAGATCTATGTCCATACCTTGGTTGTTATGCGCATTGTGCTATAAAGTGCTATCAGGTTTGGGCTTTGAGGCTTAATGAAAAAAGTGCTTTGAATTCTGCAAAAAAAATAATGCACAGTCAAGAGCACATAAGTTCATGGGGTTATGCACAGTGTCCTCACAGCCACAAAACTGATCACGTCTCATCTGTTATATGAGAAATAAAGAAACTGTAACAATACTGCAGTAATGACTAAGATTTTATGCTGCCATGAACAGGGCATTAGAGAACTGCGTATGTGTGGGTATGTGAGTGTAGATGTTGTGGTTGAGGAGTCATCTATAATTTTGTATGATATCAGCCTCGGCTTGTTTCAAGGTGCAACGTAGCAAAAGAATTGCAATAAGGATTCTGACAGTCTCTCACTCGCTCTTTCTCAAATATATAATGACAGCAGACTGACTGCACTTTATCGTTATTGTTTTATATTGATTGGTGAAATTTAAGGCTAGCGTGGTGGAAGGGCTACTGACCTTCGTTATTGCGTGTGTGCAAGTATCAGACCCTTGAATGTGCATCAGTAAGCTTTGAAAAATCAATCAGTTGTAGGCCGCCTGTCAGAAGATACACACAAAAGTTGTAGTACCAAAAGAAAAAACACTTTTAAAAACATAGCATGATTTTTGTAATCTATAAAAACTAACAAAACGTATTTTTTGTGGAAAAAAGCATTTTGCGTAATGTCATGGGGGCAGCCATTTTGATAAACATGAATCACCTCTGGCATGAATTCTCAAAAGTTTTATAGCGCAAAATTCTATCACTGTCAAATCATTATTTATTCAATTCCGATTTATTTTAATTTGTACAATAAAAAAAAGCATATGGGGTAGTCCCCCACTTATGGTTGTTGTTGTTTATTAGCTTTAACGTCATGTTAGCTTCAAGGCTATAAACATGACAGACACGGGTAATCATCAAATCCATTAAATTTAAATTACTATATAAGAAGTTCCAGTTTTACATGAGACAAAAAAAAAATGTAATCTAAACACATTCTTGTGATACATTAAGAAAGATCCCTCGTAAACATGTTTGAGTAGAATCGTTTCCTAGCAGTATCATAGAAATTACAGTCCAACAAGATGTGGTTAATAGTCACGGGAACTTGATATGAGAGACATAGGGGAGGAGCTTCACTCATCAGTAGTCAGTAGTCATCAGTAGTACTGTAATTTATTAATAAGTGGACAAATGACAGTACATCATTTAGCAAACAGTGCAATTTACAGTACCGTAATGTATGCATTTTATATGTATGTGGCAGCAGGTGCTTGGACGAGTGACGGTTTGCAAATGGAGGGTGTAGTCGCTAAAAAAAGAGATACAAGTGATAAACTCGGGTTTTGAAGCGCCAAAAACACAGAAAAAAAAAACACACTCCTACACCGAAACAACTGAACTTGAAGGCTAGAGATGTGTACATCCTGGCAGTGTCCCAACGTATTGTACCACATACGCCATTACATTTGCCTGCCACACAAAACAGAAAATATTTTTACAATTTTGTCGTATCCCTATCGTCATTGTAAGATCAAACAGTAGTGACTGCATTGTCTATTTAATCCAGTCACAAATCTTTGTATATTGAAATTTCCCCCAACAGAATATAAATTACTTTACTTTTAATATATGAATTTGCAGGCTTATTAGTTTGTTTGTTTTTTTCTACATTTATTGTGGTTTAGATTCAATCAATTCATTACAGACAGACTAATTAACGTCAATAATACAACTCTATATTAATAATAATAATTTTGACAATGGGTTGTAATTTCTATTGCAGTAACTAATAATAAAATCTTCTGGTCCACTGGTTATGTTTCATGGATCATTTTGAGAGCCAGTGCCTTAGTGCGGTTTCATCTCATTATGTGCAAGATAACAATGGATATATTGTGAGAAAAATATCCTTCAAAGACAAAGAAGTTTGCACACAAATGCTGGTCACCTAATACCAACTCCAGTTCATTTTAGTAAGCAGTCATAACATTTCTGACACCAGTGTTTACTCAGACTCTCCAGTTTTCATACAAAAGAGGATGGGATCTGGAAAATGACTCAAACACACACACACAAACACACACACACACACACACACACACACACACACACACACACAAACACACACATCTGGAGCTTCATTAGCAAGCCCAAACCTAACTTATGAACATGCCAGTATTTATAGGAGAAGCTAATGTTACAGCGTCTTAGTTACTGTGACTCACACATGAGAAATAGATAAAGAAGAGCATATGATATCAAAAAGAAAGTAAAAAAAAAAATGTGTGGAAACTATAAAAAAAAATAATAACATGAAACCAAGGAAGATAATAAGATAAACAGGTAAAAAGAGAAACTGCATTTTGGGACACTTAAGAAAAGCAAAGAGAAGAATAAAAGTGAAGAGCTGAGATGAGAGGACAGAAGGAGAGCGAAAGATAACAGTAGTAAAGAGTAGGAGAGGGGGGCAAAGAGCAGTGAATAAAGGCACAGGATGTGAAAAAGGAAGGAAATCTGACACAATATCGGATTAAATTGAAAAGAGCATGACAGAGGAGAGGAAGAAGAAAGGGGAATAGGCGATAAAATTACAGGTTAAAGAGAAGAAAAGGAAAAAAAAAACGAGAATGCAGGTTGAGATGATAAACAAGCTGAGGAAAGTGAGAATAGTACAGTAGGAGAGGAGGAGGACAGAACAGAAAGCACAGTGAATAAAAGTGATCTGAAAAGAATGATGGATAATATAAGGCAGCGAAGGGAATGCGATAAACAAGCAAAAAGCAATAAAAGGTAAAAAAATAAGTAAAGAAAAGAAAAGTAAAGAGTAGGAGATAGACAATAGACTGGTCTCCATAAGATTTCTGAAAATGTGCTGTGGGATCTGGCATGAAATCCTTAGCTGTAGATCTTAAGATGTGAGGTGGGGCCTCCATGGTTCTGACTTGTTTGACCAGCACATCCTACAGATGCTTCAGCAGATTGAGGGGAATTTTAAAATCATAATCTCTAAAATGTACCTCAAACTATTCTTCAACGTTTGCAGCACATTATCCAGGTCAAAAAAGGTCATTAGAGAATCCTGTTGCCATGAAGGGATATACTTGGCCTGAAAAATTATTCAGGTAGATGGTTTGCACCAAAATAACATACAGAACCTATGATTTTTAGCAGAGCATCACACTGCATTTTTCCACCTTTATTTAATAGTGCATTCTGGTGCCATATCTTCCCCAGAGAAAGTGATGCAAACACACATCCACATGATGTTGAAAAACTTGACCTTCTTGCATTGCTCCACGGTCTAGGTCTGATGCTTATGTGATGCCTACATCGTAGAGGCTTTGAGCTGTAGGCAGGGCTCTGCATTGACCCTCTGACAGGTCTGCAGCTATGCAGTCCCATGCACAACATGATGTAATGCATTGTGCTTTTTGACACCTTTCTATCAAAGCCAAAAGAACATGTTTAGCAATTTGTGCTACAGCAGCTCTTCTGTTACATCAGACTATATGGTCAAGTTTTTGTAAGTTTTTTTATTTTTTTGTTTTATTTATTTATTTTTTTTACACCCACTGGCAAAGGTTTACAAGTCATCCTTCCGTGGGCCACTTTTGGTAGGTACTAACCACTGCAAACCTAAAACACACCTCCTGCTGTTTTGGAAATGTCCTGACCGAGTCATCTCGCTATCACAATTTAGTCCTTGTCAAAGACGGCCAGATCCTGTTGCTTGTCAATTGTTTCTGCTTCCAATAAATCAATTTAGAAAACTGATTGTTTACTTGCTGTCTAATATATTCCACCTCTTTACAGGTGCCTATGTAAAAAGACAATCAATTCACATCACCTGTCAGTCATTTCAGCACTATAGCTGATTGGTGTATGTATTCAAAAGCCTCTAACACCCATTTTATGAGCTTTTTTCAGTACTCCTTAAGCCCCTGAAATAATATTCTTAATAGAAAAAAAAAGAAAGAAATGTACTTTACCATCACCATCACTGTACACCGCAACATCGTTTATCTGTCATAAATGGACATTCGGTGCAACCCCGATGAGGATGGGCTCCCTCTTGAGTCTGGTTCCTCTATGCTATCTTGGGGAGATTTTCCTTGCCACAGTTGCCATCGGCTCGCTCATCAGGGACAAACTTACACTTATAAAGGACATCTTATTCAATCCTATCACAACATTATCTGTGTAATGCTGCTTTGAGACAACGTTACTGTTAACTCATTGGAGCACAGATGGCTAAGGGCCCCAAAAGTGGCAGCTTGGCGATACCGGGGTTTGAACTCCAGATCTCGTGATTAACCATTCAATTAACCCGAAGCCTTAACTACTAAACTCCCACCAAGCATAATAGAATACAAATAATATTTTCAAATTCCTGCAAAAAATAAAATAATAATACTGTAAAATAATGTATTGGGTGGTGCAAAAAGAATGTGTTTTTCAAACAAGTGTAACTTTCTTGATTTAAAAAAAAAAAAAGAAAAAAAAAAATATTAACACCAAACAATCTGTAATAAATGATATTGAAATTCCTTTTGATAGGAATAGATTAATTATTTGATTACTGCACTGTACTGTACGCACATTTGGAGCCTTTCCTCAAAGTTCTGCATCGCATTTACCAACATTTATTCTGGCACAGTTGCAATTTCTTCACGGATAGTAACTTTCAGCTCATCTACTGGGTAAGGTTTTTTAAACGTAGACTTCTGTTTTGAGGTAGACTGACAAATCTGGTGAGCGTGGGGGCCAAGGGCCATCGCCAACTGACATCAAAGCCATTACCGTGTAGGCTCCATCTTTTTGGAACCACATTTGTTCTATCCTGACCCGTAAACTTCAAAGTTGTGGACGCAAAAAATTGCAAAGCATGTCGCCATAGCGAACTGAAGTCACTGTTACTGCAGCCCCTTCTTCAAAAAAAAAAGTAAGGTTCAACAAACCCCACTTTCAAAACTCCACAGCAAACTGTAACCTGCGACAGTTTTGCTAATCGACAACCATCCAAATGGAAATGTGCCTCATCAGTCATCAAAATCATCATCATATGCGTTGGACAAAATTAGATTAGATTTGATTAAACTTTGTCATTGTTCAAGGTACATGTACAGAGCCAATGAAATGCAGTTAGCATCTAACCAGAAGTGCATAATTGGCCTATTTACAATAAATAGCAGGAAGATGAACAGGGTATGAGGTCCATATATATATATATATATATATATATATATATATATATATAT
>JAAIIK010000017.1:2419276-2433084 GCA_014706435.1 Silurus glanis | reverse complement strand
AATAATGTACAGAAGCTGCAGTAGGTAATAATATATGGAATATACAGTATACGTAGTAAGATACAATATACTGTGCAATCATTATGCATAGACAGACGTCAGAAGATAATACTGTGTACGTAAATGACATGATATAGTTATGTACAAGTATTAATGTACTGTATGTATGATACAGTATATACAGTATAAATATGGGTGGAATGTACAGTAGTGAAAATGTTAGTCATGGATGGTGCAAAAAAAAAAATAAATAAAGTGTAGTGGATAAGCAGTGCATGAGGCAGACCCAAAGTTAAAACTAGGAAGAACGGACTTTCTCACATTAAAAATTTTCTGGAGTCTGTGCCGTACAGGGACGGTCAGTTGATTTCCTTTTCATAATTGATTAAGTTGTGAAAAATGATTAAACCCATCGGAGGATTGTGTTAAGATCAGGGATCGCCCCATCACACACAACGTTGAATTGTTATATATATATATATATATATATATATATATATATATATATATAAATATGTGACTGTAAAAACGCTACTCACAGGTGTGGGGTGGTCGCTGACCTCCTCCTTTCCAACTTTTACCCATTTTAAAAACATGCGTTCTTGGAATTCTGTTCTTGTACTCGGCTCAGAATTAGCAAAGGAACGTATAAGCATTTATAACTATAGCATATAAACTATATGTAGTATATGGATTCTAAAAACCTATTATTTTCGAGAATTTTAGTGTATAGATCTAAAACATACTTCCATTATAATATTTGACCATTAAGGCACACCCACACTCATTTGTATACATTGATAAAAAATTTGTGTAAAATCCTTTATAGTCTGTGATCTGTGACAGTAAAAAAAACCAAAAAGATAATCATAAGAATCACGTATAATAAATAAAAAAAAAAAAAAAGTAATCTGGCATCAAAAAAGAACAGACTGAAGATATGGACAGTACAGACAGAGGAAGGAATCGAGCGACGCTGAGGAAGAAGATCAGAGAGATGAGGTGAAACCTGAAAAGTAAAGAAAAGCGAGATAAGACGGAGCAGCGCAGCCTCTCCTCTATGGCCTTTTAGGGTGCAAGCATCTAATGAGGCCTGTCTTCTCCTTTTCTCATTACCCTCTCTGCGTTTTATCATGCACATGAAACACACAGCCACCACCGAAACGCCAGCCCACAAAAGCCAAAGCGCCGCTATGTGTTCTTTCTTTCACCCTTTCTTTAATCTTCTCCTTCTCTTTACTTGTTCTCTGATTCAACTCCAACCTGAAGGTTAAAGCATAGTTTTCACACACGCTTAGCCACCTAATCATCGCCACACATGCAGGGATAAAGAGAAACGGATTAAAGAGGAAGATAGAAGAAAGTAAAATACAAACAAAGGAATAAAGAACATGCACAAGGATAAAATGGACAGGATTGCATTATTTGAAGAGATATATGGGGTTTAATCATGGGCTTTTATGAGTTCATGAGTTTTACTTTGTTATTTTTGGATTGTATATTTTTCAAAGACAAAGTGGCCCACTGTAGGGGTCGGTAATTTAATATAATAGTTCACTAGAAATTATGCCCAACTACGCCAGAATGTAACATAACGTAGGGGTGTTATTAATATTCTAGCAGTGATTCCAAACTTTTTTCACTTATGGATGATGGAGGCCACTGTGCTCATTGGGACCTTCAATGCTGCAGAAATGTTTCTGAGACCTTTTCCAGATCTGTGTCTCACCACAATCCTGTCTCAGAGGTCTACAGATGATTCCTTGGACTTCATGGCTTGGTTTGTGCTCTGACATGCACTGTAACTGTGGGACCTCATATAGACAGGTGTGTGCCTTTCCAAATCATGTCCAATCAACTGAATTTACCACAGGTGGACTCCAATCAAGTTGTAGTAACATCTCAAGGATGATCAGTGGGAAAAAATTTTATTAACACCAAACAATCTGTAATAAATGAAGTTTTGATAGTAATACATTAATTATTTGGAAACAGTGGTAACCGGATGCACCTAAACTCAAATTTGAATGTCATGGAAAAGGCTGTGAATATTTATGTACTTTCTTTTTTTTAATATATATTTTATTTTTTTAATAAATTTGCAATGATTTTAAACAAATCTCTTTCACAGTGTTGTTACAGGGTATTGTTTGAAGAACTTCAAGGAAAAGAATTAATTGAATCCATTTTGGAATAAGGCTGTAACATAACAAAATGTGGAAAAAGTGAATAGCTGTGAATACCTTCCGGCTGCACTGTACACTACATGCAGAATACACAAAAAGAGAGATGTCCAGAAATAGGTCAGTTTTTTTTTTTTTTATAACAAATCAGCTAAAAACACACACAAGGGTAAAGCTACAATTTGCCTTCAAAGACACGGACAGAAAAAGTCAGCTTCCTACCTGAGAACCATTTGTAACTCAAGCCAAGGAAGGACATCCACGGTATCGAGAAAAAGCTAATTAAAAAAAAAACAAGTTAGCTTAGTTTTACGACTACAATGATTGAGCACACAAAAAAGACTCCTACCTCGACAACAGGAACTCAGGTAACCAGAAAGGGCTGGTATCAATGGACCTTCCTGCACTTCCATCCTGGGCATTCAAATACTACAACCAACTAGACATCTAATTAACCACCTGTTAAACAATACAATGCCACCACGCAGGGAGGGGCCATTCTACCCTGTCATACTTGTAACTGAATTGTCTACTAAATGGTCTGAATTACCCATAGTTGAATGTGGATGTGTGTGCATGGTGCCCTGTGATGGCTTTGTGTTCTGTTAAGTGTTTGATCCTGCCTTGTGCCTGTTCTTGTGGTTTGGAAGCATGTCTAAAGAGCACTGGATGTTAAAGATTTTAGGAAAACAATGTAATAATGTGACTGAGGATAAAGGGAAAAAGCTACTAGTCCTAAAAATAGAAATTACTACTGGAATGGAAACTGGATAACTACTACAGAAAAAATTTACCAATTAAATGAGTTACATTAAAATATAGCAAAATAACCAGATGTTTGTAGACACCAAACAATAAGATTGTTTTTTGAACATCTTATTCCACATTTGCTATCAAAAACCCTTCTGTGATGATGTTCCACTAGATTTTGGACTGTGCATATGGAGATTTGTGACTCATTCCCCACAAGGGTATTAAAAATGTTGGGCATTGGACTTTGGATCGGAAAGTCACGGGTTCAAATGCCAGCGCCACCAAGCTGCCACTGCTGGATCCTTGAGCAAGGCCCTTAACCCTCAATTTTAAATCGCTCTGGATTAGGGCATCTGCCAAATGCAATAAATGTAAAGGTATGATATGGTTGATGACAGAGTTTTATAGCAGGCCTAGATCTTCCACTCCACTCCAATCCATGTAATCCATATCAATTCAATTCAATTCAATTCATTTTTATTTGTATTGCGCTTTTAACAATGAACATTGTCTCAAAGCAGCTTTACACAGATAATGTGGTGATTAAAAGTGAATATGTTCTTTATGAGTAAGTTTGTCCCTGATGAGCGAGCCGGTGGCGACTGTGGCAAGGAAAAACTCCCCGAGATGGCATAAGGAAGAAACCTTGAGAGGAACCAGACTCAAGAGGGAACCCATCCTCATCTGGGTTGCACCGAATGTCCATTTGTAGCAGATATACAATGTTGCGGGGTACAGTGATGATGATCAGAAGCGAACTGTATTCCTGAGTCAGTGTAGGAGACTGTTGACATTAACTACAGTCCAATACATCCTCAAAGCGCCCGTTCTTACACCGGAATTTCATGGAACCACCCAAGGCGTTGATGAGAAACCGTCCCAAGCTGCACAGAGTGGCCTCCAGTCGACGAGAACACTATCCAGAGTCAGGCCTGGACGAAGTGGGAAGATCCACGGAGGGGAGAGGGGCAGGAACAGTGGTCACTGGAGCCTCAGGAGCAAATTTAACTCGACCGAGAGAGAGAGAGAGAAAGAGAGAGAGAGAGAGAGAGAGAGAGAGAGAGAGAGAGAGAGAAGAGGGTGACAGGAAGAGAAGGATATGGATTATTAAGTGCCCTTATTGTTGTATGAAAGTAAATGTCACTGTGCAGTTTGGACTCCGGCAAGACTCGCTATGGCAGCATAACTACAAGGGAGAACCAGAAGGTAATACAGACATGAGGGATCTCTGGGATAAGAGAAGACCCACCACACCACCGTCAAACAAACCTGAGTGAACGTGTGAATGTGAGGGGACGACAGTATACAAATATCCCAGTTCACCAAACACTCTATATCCATGTTCCCTCCAGATCTGAGCCTTTACCTAAGAAAAAATACACTGATCAAAGGCTTGACTGAATAAATATGTTTTCAACCTCGACTTGAACACTGAGACTGTGTCTGAGTCCCAGACACTGATTGGAAGGCTGTTCCATAACTGTGGGGCTTTATAAGAGAAAGATCTAGTTTTTCTGCATCCTGTAACGACATCATATTTCTAATTTTAGCAATATTTCTAAGGTGAAATCGGAAATTTTGCTTCTAGCTGCATGTGGTCCTAGTAAAAGTACTTCCGTCTTATCTGAGTTGAGCAGAAGAAAGTTATCAAGCATCACCATTAAGTTCACTTTGTGCACAAAGCCACTGTCATGCTGGGATAGATTTGGGCCCCCTATATGCTGGACAGTGAGAAAAAATGTAATGCTACTACATCTAAAGACATCCTATGCAATTGTGCGCTTCCAACATTGCTGGAAAAGTCGGGTGTCTTGCTTATATGTATTCAACAATGCTATAACTAATAAAAAAAAAAAATAAAAATCATCAGTGTGATATAAGTAAAATAACTAAACTACTTACTTAAATGTTTAATCAGCTGGATTTCGCCATACATTTAATCGTTTTTAGAACCATTGCACAGAACAGTACAATACAACAACCTTGTACACAGGAGTACATTAAGTATACTGTAGCAATGTGACAGTTAAAGACAAGTGAAAACAAACACAATAAATATGCAGGCTAACCAAACAGGACAACAGCAACAACAAATCCGTTGGGGTGGGTTACAGCATATCTGAGTGAAAGCTGAAAATAGCTGTGCTGTTGTGAAGTCATAAGAGCATTGGCAGTAACCGAAATAAACAGTCCCATGAGCAGCAGCGTTGGAATAAAAGTGTTTCATTGCAGCATAATAAGCATGATTTCTAAGGAAATAATACAGTTTGGGACATGTAACACCAACAGCTTGGCATATTTTAAACAATATTATTTGAAAACATTTGCTACCTGTTTCATTTTGTAGTGTTCTGTGTAACTTAAAGGTCTTCACTGCTTCTTTTTTGTGTTAAAACCACCGGTTTATTTTTACAGAATTCAATTTGTTTTAGTTCACATTTCATTTGTACACTATATGGCCAAAAGTATTGGGACACCTGACTGTCCCAGCCATACAGTATGTGGTTCTTCTCCAAACTGTTACCACAAAGCTGGAGGCACACAATTAAGATATACAGTAGGACGTATAATAAAATTTTGCATTCACTTGAATTTGGAAACACAATCTGTTCCAGCATGGGAATGACCCTGTGCACAAAGTGAGCTCCATGAAAATATTGTGTACATGGTTTGGAGAGGAAGATCTTGAGTGGCCTGGTATAGAGCTCAGACTGACTGCACCCGAGGCTTCCCCACCCTACATCAGTACCTGGCTTTACTAACACCCTTGTGTCTGATTAACACAAATGTCCATAAGCACACTCCAAAATCTAGTGAAACATATTCCCAGAAGAGTGTAGGTGGGAATTATAAGCAGATACCCTACTTATGACCAGGTGTCCACAAACTTTTAACAATGTAGTGTATAATTCAGTGGTTAAGATTTTATGTTACTGATCAGAAGGTCACGGTTCAACCCTCGGTATCGCCAAGCTGCCACTCATGTGCCATTGTGCAAGGCCCTTAATACTCTCTGTGCGCCAGGGGTGCTGCATCATGGCTGACCCTGCGCTCTGACCCTATAATCCGAAGAAAATTATTTCACTGTGCTGTAATGTATATGTGACAAATAAAGGCTATTCTATTCTATTCTATTCTATTCTATTCTATTCTATTCTATTCTATTCAACCCTAGATCCATTGAAGCAAGGATGAGATTGTTCAATCTTTCGGATGTCAATGTGAGACCGTGTGCAGCAGTTGAGAGTGAATTACAAGTGCAAAAACTTTAAGTGGAATGGGAAGCAAGATGAATCATGCAACTCTAAGGGGCAAGAGGGGTCAAAGCAGCCAGAATTTGACATCATATGCTACATTATATGACATATGGAAACACCTGAACATCATGTATACGTGGGCCTTTCACAATCTGTTTCTACAAAATCTGCACCACACATTTGTCTAAAATGCCTTTGTATGTTGTTTAACAGTCCCATAAACTTCCTACATACTTCCTACAGAAACTTCCTACATAACAAAGCGGAAGAACTTGAATCACCGAACACTGACCTGCCAAGTCTAATTATGACAGCCTAACTAAATTCCTCAGAAGGAAGAGAACAAGGTCTGCATTTGGCACTTAATGAAATCCCTGAAGAAGCTTAAAGATAGATAAAAATCTTTCTCATTTACGACAAGCCCACTACCGGATATCCACATCAACCTCTACAGGCTATGTCTTTCTCATGCACTGCGCATAAAAAAAGTAAAAGAAAACCATGACAACTGCTTTTGCAAAATCGTCAGTAAACAACGGCAATAAATAACCGAACGTCAGTCACAATCAAACTGCCATCAATCACAAAGCACATGTGTGGGTGCAAATAAAGGAGAGAACCAGCCGAGGCTGTCAAAGTGTGTATAGGGATGTTATTATCTCTCCACACAATTGAAACAGGAAAAAGAATGAGATAAAAAAAAAAAAGCCAAAAAAAAAAGAGAAACAGTGGCAGGATTAAAATGAAGGGTGGGGTGAGGGTGGGGGAGGGAGTGGTGGGGGTGGTAGGGGATAAGTATGGAGTTCCTACTGTAGGAAGTCAAAAGGGAGTCTTTTAATTCGGGCCTGGCAAAGCATCGGGAACCTCATTATATCTGTCATATTAACAAAGGAATAAATCTGCATTTCTCTGAAGAAATAAAAGCAAGTGACAGACACATTCATGGAGAGATAGAACAGGGAACGAAAGAGAGAGGGAGAGAAAAAGGGAGGAATAAATAATAGCTTGAAACACATTATTCTTTCTGAGAAGAGTGAATAAGCATTAGAGAGAGAGAGAGAGAGAGAGAGAGAGAGAGAGAGAGAGAGAGAGAGAGAGGGGGAAAGAGAGAGAGCGGTATAAGTATATTTTGAGGGTTTTGAAGTGTTCTCTCCATCTGATGGCCTCTGGCCTTGAATGTACATGAGCACCTTTTTCTTTTCATGCTCCATTCATAGTGCAGCTGTTCCATCTACTACCTTGCACTTAAACCATATATCTCTTTTTGCCAGTTTCTCTCTTTTAGTGGTTTTAGGGATTTGGGTTGGTTTTGAGCCCTGACCTCACCCATCATGAACTTCCAAGCTACACACACCAAATCAGATAACGAGAATGCCTTGAGATAACGCTATGTGCTGATAGTACAGACTTAAAAAGAAAAGAAAGATGAAGCATTTACCCTAAGTTGCGCCCCCTATGATCCTCTTTTTCCTTTGCTGTATAAAATCAAGTTTAGCAAAACGCTCAGGGGTTCTCTGAGGAACATAAAAATATGGAGGCATTTGTAAGACATATCAAAGCTACATTCAAAAAATATTTCAAAACATTGTACTTGGTTGCAAATGTATTACAAGTCGGTACAAGTTACCTAGCACAATCCAGGATTTTTATGTAACTTTTGCCTGCATCAAATTCTCTTTTAACCCAACCACAGAAACTAAAGTGACCTAGTTTTACTTTTCTGTTACCAGCAGTTGTTTTTACCTCACTAACTTAAAAGTATCATAAGTTGAGACATGGCCTAGCCTACCCAAGAGTCTTAAAGAATGGTCATCAGTATGGGGTACTATACTGTAATTTGTATATAATTTAACAAATTAGAAAACAGAACAATTTGAAGTATTGTATGGTATAACCTTTACAGTGTATATATATATACTGTATGTATGTGGCAGCGGGCTCGTGGACAAGCGCTGGTTTGCGAATTTAGGTTGGAGCATACGCTGCTATGTTTGCCTGCTGCGCGAAACTATCGTCATCGTGAGATTAAAAAATCATAAATGGAACCATCGTAACTTGGAGGCCATCTGTACATGGTTCTTAATTCTGGATTTAGAATTGATATTTAATGACAGGTTTCACAAAGAATTAAAATAATTTTTATGATTGGTTTTTTTATTTTAAAAATAGTATTAACAGGAACTTTTTGGACAAACAATACAAGAGCTTCCCATTAATTAACCTAGAAGAAATGAAAGAAATGTAGTGTAAGTGCTAGTACTCAAAACTTGAAAATGATAAACTGGGCAGTTTAAAGCATACTGTTGTGATTTTTATATGGTTTTCATAATTTTCTGTGCACTCTTTTGATGGCTTGTTACAAAGTAAGCTGAAGTCTCAAATGGGCATGATGTGACTTCATTGACCCACTATTTCTAGTCCGTCAGCAATGTTTAGGTATCCTTAATTACAAATGTGCTTCATTTATTTTTAGCTTTAGTGCTCTAATGGGTCTTTGAGGGCCAAATTCATTTCAGCACTATCTCACTAATTAAATTAGCCAGCTACAAAGAAAAGGGCCTCGGGGCCAGTGCTAATGAAGTGTTTGAGATGTGGGACCAAACTAACCTTTATCCACACAAATAAACTCTACTACTGGGAGATGGCAAGTAAAACTGCTTGTACAACACTTTTTTTGTTCCTTTTTTTTATACAATACTTTGTGGATTCGCTTCAGTGGGATCTAATCTACTTTTTTGATAAGTATCAGTCCCGTGTTCAGCTGAAGGCTGGGAGAGAATGTTCCACAGGCCTGAATTCAGACAGAATCAGGTGTCCTGAAAGTTCTGTTAATTTGAACAAAGCAATACAAGCCCAATAATAACACAAAAGATACTGCTAGGTGACACAATGTGATTTGAGACACAGCCCTTGTAATGTTCTAGAAAACTGATCTCTGGTGCAATCACATTCAATAATTCTCCACTTAATTGTGTGAAAAACAAAATAAAATGAAATCTAAATGATTATATTAGACGATACTGCTAGGCAACAGCTGGGAGATTTGAAGACATCCTTCTACTTTCCTAATTTCATATAACTTATGCAAACTGCTGAAATAATTTGGCCTCTCAAGTAAATGTCTTCTTAAAATGCTTAACATCTTTTCCCAATTAAATATGACTGTTTACATGGTGAAGCCCATTTTGTGAAAAGAGATATAATGGAAAATCATTTCATATCTGTCTGATTAAAGGCATTGTTTCATTGATGGCTTTCAGGTTTCAATGTTGACTTTAAGCAAACAAAGGAGAACAAATTTCATTATCATTGTCGCAGGGTGCAATACATCTTAATTATATTTATTTTATAATTAGTATTTCATAGTTTGAGACCACTCACATATAAGCAAAATACTGTCAGATAAATAACAGTAAGTTTATCCACTAGTTGCACTGCACTGGTGAAAAAAAATGAATAGAAGTGCTAATGTAAGAGGATCGTCTGGGGTATTTAGATGTTGTTTGAAGACTGATAGTGATGCATCAGATATGAGTTAATTCCACCATCAAGGTTCTAGAACAGAGTAGAGTCCAATTGGGTAATAGTATCTTTTTTCCCCCATTTTTGTCTTTGTAGGCAATCATATTAAATCTGATGGGGACAACTACAGTAAGCCAGTGGAGGTAGTGTAGCAATGGGGTTGTGTGGGAGAACTTAGACCTGGAGACAAGATCTGGCAAAAGCAAACTGCAGCATGAGATGATAAGAGACTGAACAAGTACCTGAGTGACCAATGTGTATAGAAATGGACAAACCCTCCACACGTTGTCAAGGAGAAATCGATACGAGCATGTCAGATTAGCAATGTGTGAAGAAAAGGACAGTTGATTGTCCACGGATGCCTCGAGGTTGCATACAGTGACTGAAGGTGAATTCAACGAGTTGTCCATAGAGATCACAATATCTTGACATGAAGATGAATCGTCAATGGATTTTGAGATACACTATATTGCCAAAAGTATTGGGTCACCTGACCTTTCCTGCAATATGTGGTTCTTTTCCAAACTGTTACCACAATGCTAGAGGCACTCAATTGTACAGGACGTCTTTAAATGCGCTTTAATGAAATTGTGCATTCCCTTGAACTGAAAACCAAAACCTGTTCCAGCATGGCGATGCCCCTGTGCACAAAGTGAGCTCCTTGAAGATATAGTTTACATGCTTTGGAGAGGAAGATCTTAAGTGGCCTGCTATAGAGCTCTGATCTCATCCCTACTGAACACATTTGGGATGAATTGGAATTCTGACTGCACCCCAGGCCTCTTCACCTACATCAGTACCTGCCTTTTATAATACCCTTGTGGCTGATGAACACAAATATCCATATAATATCCATTGCTCAAAAATCACATACCATACTTATGACCAGGTGACCCAATACTTTTTGGCAATATAGTGTGTTATATATTTTGAGGTACAGCAGTATATCTTAAATTATCAACAAAAATTTAAGTTCAATAATAAAATAGCCATCTGGTGACATACTCCAATCATTAACTTGTTATGATTTTAACAAGGAACTTAGCATCATTTTAATCAAACCTTAATTTAAAAAAATATTTCAGTTTAGCATAAATTTAACTACAAATACTGTATTTAGGAAACTTTGCTGAAAACTGAGAAGCTGCGTTAAACAGTAAACAGCAGCTGACAGCTGGGTTACAGCTGCTAAACAGGTTAGCAAGCTGGATCATTTTCTGCTTCAGATTTGACAAATTACTCATACTGATGCTCTTAAAACATGTACTGTAATTAAATAATAATACAAAAAAATTATCAATCAATACATTTTTCTTAATTCAAGAATTGAAAATCATTATAGCATCATTATCTCAAGACATCATCTAACATTATGTAATGTTCATAATTTTAATTTATTTTACATTTTTTGCATTTATTTAGCCTTGAATGATGGCATTGCTTTTTTTTCTACAAATAATCCATTATTCACTACAGATTCAATGCTAATTTTGCCTGGCCATCACACCAGTTCTACCGAAATATTTCAACAGCATGAACTGTTAGCTAGCCGTATCTCACGTCAATGTTAAATTGAGAAATTAATTGGGAGGTTACAGTTGCAAAATCCAGATAGGAAGCTGTGAACAATAATGCAAATGAAATATCAGCTAAAATATATTCAGAAATGTATTATAGATGATCAGCTGTTTGGTCAAGAGTATATGGACCATCTGACCTCTTGCTTGTTGAACATTTAATTCTGAAACTATGGGCAGTTGGTCCCAACTTTGCACTCGATTTTGGAACAATGGCTTTGTGGATTATTAGTGTCATAAAAGCACATGTAGGGCCAGGCCCCCAAAAATATTAATTGTGGCTCATGGCATCCTCCACATTAAATAAGACATTTCTTTATGAACATTGCTTTGTTCACAGGAACATGGGATCTAGATTCCATAGTTCCCTTAAAAGGTACACCGACCAGGCATAACTTTATGACCACCAATCAAGCGTAACATTATAACCACCTGCCTAATATTGTGTTGGTCCCCCTTTTGCTGCCAAAACAGTCCTGACCCTCAAGCATTAACAACATTAACTTCTTCTGCAATTTGTGCTACAGGAGCTCATCTGTTGGATTGGACCACACAGGTCAGCCTTTGCTCCTCACGTGCATTAATGAGCCTCGGCTGCCCACGACCCTGTCGCTGGTTCACCGCTGTTCCTGCCTTGGACCACTTCTGATAGATACTGACCACTACAGACAAGAAACACCTCACAAGAGTTGCAGTTTTGGAGATGTTTTGACCCAGTGGTCTATCCATCACAATTTGGAACGCAAGTTTGTTTAGTCTTCGCCTCAGTTTTAAGCGCTTTTCTTTTAGTTAGCGCAGTGTCACTGTGGCACTTACATACACATATGTATTACCCAAATGGGGTCTAACAAATGTAAACGATTGAATTAAATTTTTCCATTTATTTAATTTAATCAAATTAATTTATACCAATTTAATTTATAACTTAATTCAATCAATATAATAAAAGTGTGTATTGCATTAATTTGATTTGTTGATTTTTGAAATTGATTTAAATATTATTTTATATATTATTTATCCAAGCACACATTTTATTTACATTTTATTTGTTTTAAATATGTAAACTGTTTAAAATGTTGATGATCACAAATTTCAATAACAATAATAAACTGTGTTAATTAAAAACGATAATCAATTTTATGTTTTGCATTTCTTCCCCCTAACCGTACCGAAATTGAACCGAACCGTGAATTCTGTGTACCGTTACATCCCTAGTTTTTAGATATGCTAATCTTATTTTTGGAAGTGAGATAATCTATTAACAAACCTTATGAGGGCAACACAAACCACAGGTAGCGCAATACAATACAAAACAAACATATAAAAACAACAGAAAATAGGGTAGGGCAACACAAACCATATTAAGGTAGATGCAAATCTGAATTTTTTATGGATAGAGTATGGCATTTTTAAACTCCACCATAAATAGCCATAGACCCATCTATGTAAAACGATATAAAATAAATGAACCAGGCCAATACACAGACAAAGACTACAATCAGAGTGCTTTACTTGGATTTAGATTAAAACTTTGTTTCATATTGGAAATATGTAGAAATGGGGAAAAGGAACCACTGGTTGCTTTGTCTTTTGTCATGTTTCGGGTCCACTTGTTCCCTTAGGGATCTGCTACTGTGATTCAATAATAAGTTATTCTGATAGAGCATCTTGTTTATATGATGAACCGATTCTATCCTAATGGTTATCTGGTGGTCTCTTCTAGGATATCTCCACCCCAAGTCACACATGGAATGGTACAGGGGGCACATGGAATGGTAAATTGAGTCATTTGCATTAAATGCTGTTTACAGTCATGAAATGTCACTCTGGTTAAACACATATGGAAGATACGTGTTCTATCAAATAATCAGTCGAGGAAATACGATTCGAAAGAAGGACATTCCTTGCTTGCTTGCAGTTTAACAGAGGGGCAGGGTACACTGACAGAAAAAAACAAGGAGAGCCAACACACATAAATAATGAAATACACTATGGAGTCTGTTTATAATCATTATGATTTCTTGTGCCTAGAAGTTCATCATCCCATGAATATGTAGTACAGCTGGTATAATGTTAATCAAATTAAACCAAGCAGCTTTTAGAGAGTTATACAAGCAACCAATGTAGAGTGTGAGAAAGAGTGAAAGAGACAGAGGAAATACAGAGGAGAAAAAAAAAGGAGAGATAGAAAAGGAAGACAGAGAGTGAGAGAGAGAGAGAGAGAGAGGGAGCACAGATGGATTGTGCTACTAAGTGCGAGTTGTGTGGGAGGACTGTGAAGGAGCGAAAGTGGACCAAGGGAAAACAGCAGAGAGAGAAAGAGAGAGAGATGCAGGCGAAGGAGCAGAGAAAGAGAGGGAAGAAGATCCAGGAAGAGAGACGCGGATGCTTCCAAACTTGCGCCCACGCAAGTCGCACACACTGACATGCGTCTGCCAAATGAGATATGCAAACAGAGCACTATTGAACAGTGTGTGTGTGTGTGTGTGTGTGTGTGTGTGTGTGTGTGTGTGTGT
>JAAIIK010000017.1:2401310-2419266 GCA_014706435.1 Silurus glanis | reverse complement strand
GTGTGTGTGTGTGTGTGTGTGTGTGTGTGTGTGTGTGTGTGTGTGTCTTTGAAGAGGGAGCTGATGGTGGCTCAATTCACAATCGAACCTCTGATATTTCCATGTAATCTCTTAAGACTCTTGCTAAGATTGATCCACAAGTTCATACCCCTCTCTCTCTTTCGTACTCTCTCTCATGACTCTCATCACACTTTCCAGCCTCCTACTCTTGCAATCCAGCTCCTCATCACCAGCTGCTACTCTTTCTCCCTCTCTCTATCTCTCTCTCTCTCTCTCTCTCTCTCTCTCTCTCTCGTCATACTCTGTCTCTCTCATCTTTGCCTCCCACTCATCCTCCAATCACACTTCTCCATTCCATCTCTCATCTCTTCTATTGCTTCCTGATGCACTTCGGCATTACAATGCTTACCTCTCCATTCCATCAATCTGTTCACCATCCCAGCCCCCTCACAACCCCACCACAGTGTGTCTGAAGGTTGGAGGAAATAAGTGTGTGGATATTTTGAATATTTGCCTTCTTCCAGGTAGAATTGTATATTTAATCTTGTTTTTATTGGGTGTTATAAAAAGCAGAATGTTCATCTGCTCTGCCAATATTTGCTTAATACTTCAGCCTTGGTTATTGGAGCTTAATGAAATTCTGAAGTGTAATAAAGGAATCTCATTAACGTAGGAACACACAAAGTTAATATTCCTTGACACTATACATGATTATACAGAGTAAGCCTCTCAGTCTTCCTGAAACAAGGCTAGTGACTTGGAGGAGTCTGCTAAATGTCACTTCATTATCAAATAAACCTGCTGCTTGTCCGCTCTCATAGACACACACACACACACACACACACACACACACACACACACACACATATATATATATATATATATAGCTGAATCATTATGCTAAAATAACCAAGAACCAGTCTCGATGTTGCAACATGTGGCAAGACACAAATACAACTGAAGTAAGAAAGCTTTTGTAACTGCTCTTTGTAAAACCCTGGTGACATGATGGTGAAGAAAGGATGATGAAATGCATGACCATCATCCCAACGCAAAGTTTCACTTCTGCCGTTAGCTATATGCAAAACAAAAAAGTCTGCATAGTTAACAGTGGGTAATAGTATAGTGTGATTTTTTTTTTATTTTATACATTTTCTTCATGCCATATTTACATTGTTTTTATTATAACAATGTATTTGGTTCCTGGAATGATTTATTTGCAAGACTAGCAGTTTGCTGTTCCCTATGGTAGCCCGTTTCCACCACTGAATAAAAAATGCAACTTTTTATCTCACAATTCTTAGAATTTACTTACAAAAAATTTAGAATTGTCAGAAATAAAAATAATTGCTAAAAAAAAAAAAAAAAAGGCCAAATTGCGAGAAAAAAGTCTGAATTGTGAGATATGAACTCGAGTTTATAACTCATTTGCAACACTTTCTGGCAAAACACATAATAGGCTTTCATATCTATAATAAAATATGCAAATCGTAAAAGATTAGCATGCCAAAAAGGTAATATGGCCAAATCGTGTCATCGGGAAAATAGTATACTAAGCTCTGTTTACAATAAAAAGGTAACTCCCGTATTCTGTAAGAATCACATCCCGTGTTTTTCTATGGTGCTTTGCCAGCAATTGCAGGGAATTTTATAACTTGCATTTGCAAGTTAATATCTCACAATTCTGCCTTTTTTTTTCTCGCAATTCTGACTTTTTTGTATTGTATTGTGAAATTCTGAGAAAAAAGTCAGAATTGTGAAATAAAAAGCAATAACCTTTTATTATTATTATTATTATTATTATTATTATTATTATTATTATTATTCAGTGGTGGAAACGGGCTTCCATAGTTTCCGGCTATTTCAGCTGAATTGTAGTTCTATTAGTAATGGCAACAATGGACAATGGCATGTAGCCCCTAATAGTTGGCATTAATAACTATAGATTGACAAAAAATGGTTGTTCTTGTATTGCTTTAATAACTTAACTTTAATAACCAACTAAAGCACAGCTATATACTGATCATAAACCACCTATTTAAAATAAAAAAAAAGCCCTAAGGTTTAAGTTATCAGCTTAGAATTTAAAGAGACCTCCATCACAGCTAAATCTTTTCTCTTTTGACTTGGATGGAAAATCTACAAAAAGGAACATTCATATCCAGAAAAGTTTTTGGGTTCTAAACCTGGGACGCTACATTAGATTTGAAATTCATCTAAAACTTAGAGAAGAGACTCAGAGAGATGTTCGGGGTGTGTCTATGATGATTGTGTTTCATCGATCAATAGTCTACATTAATTTTAGCCTCTCTTATATTGCTTGAGTGGTACTTGTGCAAGTAGGGGAACCAGGTTCAACTTCTCTGGACAGAGACATATCGACTACATGGAGGATTTGTTTCTATAAAATCAGAGAAAATAAAGTGGTTACTGATTTATTTTTGCCAATGGACTCTTAGAGCATTTTGAGTGCCTCTAAAGCATTAGCTTGGGATTGAATGTATAGAACCCTGATAATGGCAGTTGTAAATTCTCTCTGCATGTACAATGTTAGACATTTTATCTTCACACACTTCAGATTAGATTTTCATTTATCTCCCCATCTGTGCACCAATTTTGGAAGAGCCAAGCTATACACTAGTTCTTTATTACACTTTTCTTACACTAGCTTAGTGTTTAATGCATTGGACTCTGAACCCGAAGCTCACAAGTTCAAATCCCAGCCACATAAAGCTGCCACTGCTGGGTCCTTGAGCAAGGCCCTTAACCCTCAACTGCTTAGTTGTAAGTCGCCCTGTATAAGGGCTTCTGTGAAATGGCATAAATGTAAATGTATTCTACAGGCCACTATAAATACAGTACAATAACCTACAGTATAGTTTGATTAACAAACCCTAACAAAAGTCTATGAAAACAGCTAATTTACTCAACTATCATTTCACAGTTTGGCATTTCAATTTCAACACTAAAATGATGCTCAAATGATACCTTATGTGCTTCTAGCTACCTAGTTAATCAACATAATCATACACATTATTAAACAAATAGAATTTGAGAGTTCAATAGAACTGCTTTACTAGATGATCATAAGCCATAAGTCACATTTCAACTAAACATACAAGTGGGTAGAAAGCAACTATTACAGCAACTGTAATAATTAAAGCAATTAAAATAAGCAAGCTGATTGATCTTATATCCCCCTTAATGCACCTTTTTCATATTTATTGTATTTCCTTGTTTAGGTTAAAAATTAATAATCATGTTAATGCATGTCTAAAACATTACGCTATCTAATGTGCACACATAATGATAGAAATTTGTAAAGAAATGAACGAGATTGTACCTAAAAATAAATGTGTCTACCTGTGCATGTATTCCACCCCTGCTGGCTTCGTCAGTCAGCAGTATTTATCAAATTGTCAGAATTTCATTTAATTTGATTTGTTTCACTTGCAAGGAGAAAACAGACTCCAAGAGTAAGGTTCAATTATTTGGCACAACACAAATCCAGGAGTAAAAAAAAGTAACACAAAACCAGTGTTTGGTAATAACGTGTTACTGTAACACAGTTATTTTTGACAGTAACTAATACTGTAACGCATTACTTTTTAAATAAATTAACTCTGTTACTGTTACCGTATGGTTGCGTTGTCCGTTACTTTTTTAAATGAATTAATTTCGGCTGAAGTGTAGCCTACAGTCTAACCTGTTTACAGCAGCGACGCATTGTAGGATTTGTGGATGGACCACTGTAAACACGAAGAAGACGCACTGTGGGCGAGTAAAGGCAAGAGCAAGACGAGTTTCTCAAAGTTAAAATATGCTCATTATTTCACTTTAGTTGAGCTAAAGACGTTTTAGTCAAATGTAAGCTGTGTCTTTCTGGTTCGAAGGTCGTATCTACTGCGATAGCAGCAACTCCAATCTGTCGAAGCTCCTCCAGAAACTCCATGCCTCGACGAAGCTAGAAGCTAACCCGGTGTTATGTTGTACATTGTTGATGGTTTTCATACTTAAGCTGTGAAAGGAACATTTTTAAGAGCTCAACACATCCGGCCAGGTGTGGGTTCCTAATATTAGTTAGTAGTAGCAGTATTAGGTATTATTTTTATTTTATTAGTAGTTCCATATTGAAATAATTCCCAGTTTGTTGGGGTGTTTGTCAACCAATAATGGTTGTGGATGTGGCCTAATATGCAGTGCTAGTAGATCATACACAGTCCACTACTTAATAGCAGTACTATGCAAAAGTGGCCTTGCTGATGCAAAATTCAAATCCACTGATTCAGCATTAGAATGATATAATGCCAAATTCTGTCATTTTAATGAATGAAACTCATGCAACATGTTTATGTAATACTCAAGCATGTCTTGCACAAACCTGGTGTAATAGACAGCAGTCATTTTGGCATAAAATAGTAAGCAATAACATTCGTTATGTTTCCATTTATTTAGATTTACAAAAGATATTGGTAAGTGTAAGGGGAGGTCTGTCTGTCTGTCTGTCGGAAAATAAAAAATAAATAAAATAAAAGGGTTTTTTTTTACGGGAAATGTGAAATTCTCCTTTTCTGAATATTTTTTAGTTTTAATCCACTCTCAACTTGTGCTTTCTATTATGATCTGATCAAATAAAGAAACAAAATAGAAAATAGATATTCACTTACAATTTCAAAAGCAGTCTTAGAGTGACCCAGGGAGCAATATCATGTAGTCTGCCCATCCGCCGATATTTTCCGGAGAGAGGGAGGAAATTGGGGAATGCAGAGGGAAACTCATGCGGACACGGGGAACACATGTAACATTTCACACAGACAGTAACCCTCACTCTGGATCAATCCTGAAGCTGTGAAGCAGCAATGCTACCTGCTGTGACACCTCACCACCCACAGCTTGTCTGATGTTATTTAATGCTGAACTGTATGATTTCTTGGAAATCTTGAAATCACTTGCACTCAGGTATGCTCCCCCACTATTAGCCCTGGGGAGCTTTTTTGTCTTCAAATATTCCCCGAACCAGGAGTGAAGGATAGATATATAAAACAACAATTTCTCATTGAATAGTAAAAAAAAAAAAAAAAAAAAAAAAAAAAAAGACGTAATTTATGTATTTGTACCATTGATCAGTGTCTTGGGCAGCATTGTTAAAGCAGACAGATTTATGCCAATACTTTTTTTCAGACAATTTATCAGCTATAGTCATCTTCATTTCATTTGTAACTTATGCAAAAGTAATATAACATGAAAATGTTCACATGATCTACATATGAATATGTTTTTTTCTTCAATTTCCAGGCATAATAGATATGTGCGATCCCTTTCATATGGTTTACAACAGCAACAGCTGTATGATGCAAATGATATTCTCAGTGTTTTACACCAATTGATTCCAATCTTTTGATACTATGCAACAGTTTTTCTGGTTATGACTAAGGTTTCTGCATTTTTTTATCTTTTGTACCTCAGTATTGTTGCTATACATCAATTGACTACTGTCTGTTCATTGAACCTTGATTCTGCTTAATGCCTTATGGGCAAAATTAGTTATTATTACACAGAAGACTAAGATAGTTGACAAGATCTAATTCCAGATATTACATTTGTCTAAGATTGTCTCACCTCAACAGCCTTCCAGAATTCTACCAGGTAGAGGATTAGCTAATCGGAAATACCCCTGGATATGAATTAATGTATAAATAAAAGGACTGGCATCCCAACCATGATGTGTTCCGCCTTCTGTTTAGAATTGCTGGGAAAGGACCAGCCTTGATTAAGACGAAGTGTTTCCTGAAGATTAACAATGAACATTTCAGCCTTTTGAAAGCAAAGATATTATAAATTTACCATTTATTTAAAGTAGATATTAACTAACCCAGCCATTAGGGAGGCACAAGCCAGTGCACTCTTAGTGCCGGTCCCAAGCCCGGATAAATGGGGAGGGTTGCGTTAGGAAGGGCATCCAGCGTAAAACATGTGCTAAATCAAATATGCGGGTAAAGAGTAGTGGAAGCCAGGCTGAGAGAAGAGGTGACCATCTGTGAGCAACAGTATGGTTTCATGCCGAGGACGAGCACCACAGATGCCTTATTTGCTTTGAGAACGTTGATGGAGAAGTATAGAGAAGGACAGAAGGAGCTGCATTGTGTATTTGTGGATTTAGAGAAAGCGTACGACAGAGTGCCAAGAGAGGAGTTGTGGTATTGTATGAGGAAGTCAGGTGTGTCAGAGAAGTATGTGAGGGTGGTGCAGGACATGTATGAGGACAGTGTGACAGCAGTGAAGTGTGCAGTAGGAACGACAGACTGTTTCAAGGTGAAGGTTGGACTGCATCAAGGATCGGCCCTGAGCCCTTTCCTGTTTGCAGTGGTGATGGACAGGTTGACGGACGAGGTCAGACAGGAGTCTCCCTGGACTATGATGTTTGCGGATGATATTGTGATTTGTGGTGAGAGTAGTGAGCAGGTTGAGAAGAGCCTGGAGAGGTGGAGATGTGCGCTGGAGAGAAGGGGAATGAAAGTCAGTAGGAGTAAGACAGAGTACATGTGCGTAAATGAGAGGGAGGGCAGTGGAGTGGTGCGGTTGCAGGGAGAAGAGGTGGAGAAGGTGGATGAGTTCAGGTACCTGGGTTCAACAGTGCAAAGTAATGGAGAGTGTGTTAGGGAAGTAAAGAAAAGAGTGCAGGCAGGGTGGAGTGGGTGGAGAAGAGTGACAGGAGTGATTTGTGATAGTAGAGTATCTGCAAGAATGAAAGGAAAAGTTTATAGGACTGTGGTGAGACCTGCGATGTTGTATGGATTAGAGACAGTGGCATTGAGTAAAAGGCAGGAGGCGGAGCTGGAGGTAGCAGAGCTGAAGATGTTAAGGTTTTCGTTGGGAGTGACGAGGATGGACAAGATTAGAAATGAGTTTATTAGAGGGACAGCGCATGTTGGACGTTTTGGTGACAAGGTGAGGGAGGCGAGATTGAGATGGTTTGGACATGTGCAGAGGAGGGACATGAGTTATATTGGTAGGAGAATGCTGAGGATGGAGCCGCCAGGAAGGAGGAAAAGAGGAAGACCAAGGAGGAGGTTCATGGATGTGGTGAGGGAAGACATGCAGGTAGTTGGTGTAAAAGAGGCAGATGTAGAGGACAGGGTGGTATGGAGACGGATGATCCACTGTGGCGACCCCTAATGGGAGCAGCCGAAAGAAAAAGAAGAAGAAGATATTAACTGCATGTTTGTCAGTTGTAAAGTAAAAAATCTTCACTCATTTTGCATTTACTATATCATGCTTTGTAAATCATCACACGATAAAATTAATTAGCTTGTTCACGCAAATCAGCATTGTTCATTAGAAAGTTTCGAAAACCTAGAGCTAAAGTACTAAATCTGTACACCGAGAAAACCTAGAACTCTGTGCAGATTCCTGCGATTTTACAACCAGAGCTTGGAAATGCTGCAACACACTGACTCAAAAAGACACCACCTGAAACCCACTGCCTACACATGACACTGCCAGCAAAGTTATTCCAACTTTAGCATCTTATGACTCACTGCAGTTATAAAGTTAGTATGTTTCTTACAGTGTAACGCCAACTCAAGGTTAATTCAGGTTTTCTCTCTCTCTTGTGGCTATTAATGGATTTCTACACAAACACAGACACACATAGACTTGTTCTTCTATCCTTATGAATATATTGATATACATATTTTTGAATGCAGCTAATGAATGCTGTTCTACACACCACACACATTATTGGTATTTTCAATTTGCATAAAAATGAAAATTTTATTCACAATTAATAACATGATTGTCATGAGTTTACTTATGATAACATTGCAACTTAATCGCACATTTATATCTTATATAAATTTATATATAATATCTTTTATAAATTTACCTTAAATTAATGCTTTTGAAGTTTTTAATACTCTAATCAACATGTGCACGGACAAATATAGATGCTTTGTGCAAATGTATGTTTATTATTAGTGAAACCAAACTCAACATAGAGCATGGAGATAAAATATACCTGTAAATGTATTAAGATAATTATAGTGTTTTAAATTACATAAATCATCAAGACACCAAACGGAACTTGCTATGTTTCCACACGGACGGTTTTATTTGCCGGATGTGTGCATCACGGCAGATTATAGTGCTTGACTTGAGACTTGACTTGGCGCATCAGTAAAACAAATGCTTAGTGATTAGAAATCATTTTCTGGAGAAGTTTATTATTTGTTTTTTATTTCTGAGTAAAGAAAGGATGTCTTGAAAAAAGTGTTTCGTTGCAGGTTTTAATTTCACCTCATATTTATTTATTTATTTATATTTTTAAGCAAAATGGTCAAACAGAAATGCGTGCTGCAAATATTATCGCGTTTAATGCAGTTAAAATAAATTTGCATTTAATGTTACTTTTGACAGACCTAATCTATGTGTTAGTAATGTTGGACTGCCACATCATTTAATGGAAATGTAAAATATCAACCTACAGATAGCTGAATTCAAAGACAACTCAAAAAATCTAAGTGAAAAAATGATGTGGCAGGCTAGTCCATTTTGCTGAAATTTCATTGCAGCAACTCAAAATGGTGCTCAGGATTTTGTATGTTCCCCCTATGTGCTTGTATGCATGCCTGACAACTTTGGGGCATGCTCCTAATGAGACAACAAATGGTGTCCTGGGGTATCCTTGCCAAGATCTAGACCATGGAATCACTGAGCTCCTGGACAGTCTGAGGTGCAGCCTAGTGGCTTCAGATGGACCGAAACATAATGTCCCAGAGGTGTTCTATTGGATTTAGGTCAGGTGAGCATGGGGGCCAGTAAGTGGTTTTAATTCCTCCATTCTCCAGGAACTGCCTGCATACTCCCACCACATGAGGCCAGGCACTGTTGTGCACCAGGAGGAACCCAGGACCCACTACACCAGTGTAGGGTCTGACAATGGGTACACGGAATTCATATCGATACTTAATGGCAGTAAGAGTACTGTTGTCTAGCCTGTAGAGGTTTGTGTTTCCCTCCATGGATATACCTCCCAAGACCATCACTGACCCACTACCAAACCCGTCATGCTGAATGGTGTTACAGGCCTCATAACGTTCTCCATGGCTTTTTCCAGGCCCTTTAACCTCTTGGGCTTCTGGGTTGCGTGAGCGCAACTAATAGCCAATTGTTCTCAGGTGTTAATGTTTAGCAATAGATTAAATAAATAGGGAAAAGAGTAACCATGACTAACTATAGATCATTCTAAAGCTCTAAGTCTCAAGCAGCGATTTCAGATCACTGTTTTTCAATGGAAAACGTATAACGAATGTATTTGCTGAATGTGTGTAAGCAGTACACAACAACAACATGCATAAAAGGAAAGATAAGGGTCCAGTGAACAACATGCTGTAAAGCATTTCTGCTCCAACCAAACAATAGTGTTGTAATTTAGATGTTTATTCCTTTGTTTACGTCACAGAACTTAGGCTGGTGTTTGTGTTTATATATTTCCGAATCAAAAAAGTTGTTTTATCGGAGTCTGTTACATGTGCTCAGTATGAACCTGCTCTCATATGGGAAAAGCAGAGTGCACCAGTGGTGTTTTATGGCAAATGCCAATCGAGCACCACGATTCCAGGCAGTGAGCACAGGGCCCACTAGAGGATGACAGGCCCTCAGTCCACCCTCATGAAGTCTGCTTTTGATTGTTTGGTCAGAGACATTCACACCAGTGATCTGCTAAAGGTCATTTTGTAGGGCTCAGTCAGTGCTCATCCTGTTTCTCCTTGCACAAAGGAGCAGATACCGATCCTGCTGACAGATTAAGGACCTTCTACTCTCCTAAAGTAACTGCCTGTCTGTTGGAATCTCTTCCATGCTCATGAGACTGTGCTGGGAGACACAGCAAACCTACTGTCAATGATACGTATTGATGTGACATCCTGGAGAAGTTGTACTGCATGTATAACTTCTGTAGGGTGCACGCATAGATCCCATGCTACCAGAATTTTTTAAGCAGTGTATATACACACATACTTAAAGCCTTTTTCAAACTCGGACATGCATCTACACACATTCAGAAAAAGGTTGATATAAATTCAGTCTCTTTTTATGCTTGAATTGTTCAGCATGATTTGAAATAACAGTTTATTTAAGCCACAGTAAACAGTTCAGCAATACAAATGGTTTATAGGTTAAAACAAGTGCCACAGTTCCAGTATTTAATATCTTCTATGCTCTGTTGCAATAAGATCAGAGCGTATTCATCCTCGACACCTCTTTTGTGAAATGCAATGGAACTAAAACCAATTCTTCTGCTGGTGTTATACGGCATCACTGTGTTCATCCTGGACTGCGTGAAGCAATGTGTATTTCTGATACACTTGTAAGCAATGTACAGTAATAGAAATCTAATTCAGTGCATGGTTTTAAATCTTGCTTTGTGCATCACTATGTCCAGAAGGTACGTATTATATTCACATTTCAGGTCCATATGCGCATGCAAAAGCCTTATAAAGCATTAGAATAAACCAGGTCTGATTTAGTGGATCATGGGCTGGATGCAAAAATTGCAATGTATGCTAAATCGAAACGTGTAGCAGAGATTATAAGGGAAATATGAAAATATGTTGTAGGTTAATAATTAAAATTTTCTAAACATTAACTATTTTGGTATCTCTGGAAAATATAAAAAATAAATAAATAAAAAAACAGCACCATATTGGACCAAGGCTCATTACAGAGATAGAGATATTAGGTCAGAAATATGGAGAGTTTTTACAGATTTCTTACATAAATGTAGGCTTATTTGCCATCTTTTTTTTTTTTAACCAATGAACTAACAATATTGATGGATTTAAAAAGTTTAGAAATGAAATAGAAAAGAAAAAACGAAAAACAGACAAAGCAGTATTTATTTGTTCAGAGCACATAGATAGAGTAAAAAGAAGTCATTTTATGTAACTAGACCCTCACAAATATCAGTTAAACACCCCCTGGTGTAGACTGTTCATTAACTGCTTCCACCTATAAGCATCTTATTAGCAGGGCAAGCAACTATACCAAACCAGCTCTGTCTGGGACTTGAGACAGAGTAATTGGTCAGAGAAAGCTTTGAAATGTAACCTAATTATTGTTAGTTCGCAAACACAGCACCACTGCGAGTAGGATATTTTATGAGCATGATTGGTGGACTGTTGCTCAAATCAAACAAGATGCCAGAGTATTCAAAACACTGCTGCTATGCAGGATACACTAATATCAACATCATGCACACTAGCATGTCAGTATTATTGCTGTTCTGAGAATGATTCACCATCCAAATAAGATGTGATCAGCTATAGGTTGGTGTTTCCTGTACCAAATAAACTTTCTTTTTCTCTATCTGTATATTTTACAATGACATTTAGAATGTTAAATAATTGTACTCGTATTTTTGTTTTGAAACGTGAGGCTGCGTCCTGATGTTCGTGTGTGCATGTCTGAAACTGTCTGACAAGCATGTGAACACTGCGTGTACTGGTGGGTCTTAGTGTGTAAGAATGTTTGTCTCGTACTTCAGTTTGTCTGTGTGTGTGGTACAACCTCAGCGGGCTTCTAATGTAACCTGACAGCCTACATCCTCTAAGATGCCAATCTCAAAGGGAGCATTATTACCCCTTTATTTCTGGAATAGAGGGATGAGAGAAAAAAAATGGTATAGAGAAAATAGATGTGTGTGTGCGTAATATCTGATGGTAGATATGAGAAGCTGAGTTCATACCTTTTCTTCAGTGTGGTGAGACTAAGGTATAAAAACTATAACTATATAACTATATATATATATATATATTACTTGAATCATAATAATTGTGTAAATTAATGTGCTTCAATCCTTTATTGTTTATATGTTAATTTCATGGATACATTTCCATGAGGCGTTTAACTTTTTGGACAACTATTACATTAAACTAGATCTCCAGTAATGCCTTACAAAAAAAAATAAAAAATTAAATAGGGCCCTTCACATTTACATTTATTGCATTATAGCAGACGCCCTTATCTTAGGTTATAAGTTATCGTAGTTATACAGCTGAGCAGTAGAGAGTTAAGGGCCTTGTTTACTGCCCAGCAGTGTCAGCTAGGTAGCTCTGGGATTTAAACCCATGACCTTCTGAGTTTGTCTCATGCTACTGACATCACACAGGATGTTTTTGCCATGTTTGTCATTCAGGTTTTGTCTGTTATCTGTGCTTGGATTCCCGTGTTTATGCTTCTGTTTTTTAATTGCCTGACCCATTCCTATTATTTGGCATTTCCTTTGTATAACGATTTCTGATTTCCCGAAGTCTTTACCTGCAAAGTGTTTCAGCTTATCGTTCATGACAGTATGTTTATGACAGGGTTCTCATAATGGTATGAGATAATCAGAATAAAATGGGACAGTTTACAGTGGAGATCATTTTAGTACCTGGAAAAGATACAAACCAAACCAGATAATGAACTCTTTAGAATATCAACATTATGGAGAAAAAGCTGCAGAACAATTAATGGTGGTCAATTAACTAATTTCCTTACTTTCCAGATTAATGCTTCGTTCTAATGATGTAATTCACAGAGCATTTAAGTGAATAATAGTAATAAGAAAAGTATTTCTGACTTATTGGCTAGTATAACTGTTATATGTTTCATTACAACAAGACCACTCAAAACATGGCGCACAAAATATGGATGATGTCGAATATGTTTTGACTAGAAGTGGGTCGTTCAGGTGTAGACCGGTTCCTCATCTAAATGAATGACTGAACATGTACTTCTGGATCAAAGAGAGAGCAAAAATACACTAAATATATTATTAAATGGAAAGAAATAGGGAATCATTTTAAAACATCGTCCTTTTACCTGAATGTCCTCTCGCCTCCAAGCATCTTTGTCTGTTCTCATCTCTTCGTCTCTTTTATTTTCACTCCCACATGTCCTTCACTTGCATTGTTTTTGGCAGCTGATGTGGCAGACATCCGAGTTCTCCACTCAGCCCACTCCTACACTCTCATGTCCATTCTGTCTAGAGGACAGTCACTCTGTTCTTGTTCACAGCTCCGTGTCTGGCTCAAAGCGTACCTTTGTTTCCAACATACAACCGACACATACCACCCACACATCTACTAATCACTCGTCCGGCGTTCTGTCCTTTTTATTAATAACAGTACAAGTTTATTTCAGTAGGGTGGCATACATTAATCAAGTAATTGCACAGAAAATGCAGCAGTGCAAGTATAAAGGGCTAAAATAGCAACAGTGGTTTATTATAACATGCTTTTTGTGTGTGTGTGTGGGGGGGGAGTGTGAAAGAGAGAGAGGGAGAGAGAGAGAGAGAGAGAGAGAGAGAGAGAGAGAGAGAGAGAGAGAGAGAGAAAGAGAGAGAGAGAGATTTGATTTGTTTCATTTCGGGACAGGATGTGACGGATGATGAGTGATGTGTTACTGACATTTGTGTGATTGAATAGTATATAACCTTGAGTAATGTCTGCCTTCTTTTTCTCACCTCTCTCTGTCCATAACATACTTTCTTTCCTTTATAATACTGAACTGAGTCGTAAAATATTAAAGAGGAACAGTAAACACTCGTTATAGTACTTAAACTTACAATTAAAGCAAATTTCAGCCATAAGTCTATATGTGTCAACACTATAGAACAGAAATACACACATGAATCCATCCAAGGACAAGAGGACAGCAGAACACCAGAACAGAAACTAACAATGAGAGTACCATTGGTACAGTTGGAAAAGAAACCAACATACAAAGTCAAAATCACAAGATACTGAATAAACTGTCCACAAAAAAAAATGTTTTCTAAAGGAATTTTACCTTTAAACAGCCACAATTACATTAAAACATTTTTTATTTTTTTCAAGAAACATTATCCTGTTAATAGAGTCTACTCCAATAGAAAATAATGATGCTGTTGCCATAAAGGGGGTTTAATTGGCAGTGGTGGATGAAGTACACAAACCATGCAGTTCAGTTAAAGTATAGATACACTACTACACACAGTAACTTGAGTAAAAGTACAAAACTGTTTGCCTTCAAATGTACTTAAGGTTTCAAAGAACTATGATTTATTATGGCTATAATGTTCCTATTATCGTTTTTGTCAAAAGACTCTTTCGTAATCAATGCAGTTTATGTTATAAGAATTATATTAATAAATCAAACACTGATTGATATCTATTAAAATGATCATGAGCCCAAAACCTTTTTAACTACTTCAAAAATATAAGGCCACAGGTGTTGTGGTGAGTTCGAGTCAGGAGTTTCTTATATCATTTATTCCTCTCAAAATGTTCTGCTTGCTGTTGTACAGGTGCTGAACTGTACTTTATTTTAGTGTAAGTAGATACCACCAAACGGCAATCAAAACAAGTTTAAAACAGAGCGCCTGATTGGTGGATTCCTGTGTCTTTGACCAGTTATGGTTTTATTCGCTCATTAATAAACAGGAACGACTGATTTCGCAAAATGTAGTTGAGTAAAAAGTAATATATTTGACTTTAAAATGTAGTGAGGGTAAAGGAAAAGTCTCCCCAAATGGAAATACGCAGCCCAGAGCATCACTCTGCCTTTGCTGGCTTGCTTTCTGTCTATAGTGCAACCTGGTGTTATCTCTTCCCCAGTAAGTGACACACATGCACTCAACCATCCACAAGATGGTAAAAAAAGTGACTCATCAGACCAGACCACCCTTTTCCATTGCTCCATGCTGCAGTACTGGTGCTCATGTGACCTTGTAGGTGTTTTCAGTGGTGCACAGGGGTCAGCATGGGCACTCCGAGGGATGTAGCAGCTGTACACTTTCATACACAGGAAGCTGCAATGCATTGTGTAGTCTAACACCTTTCAATCATAACCAGCATTAATATTTTCAGCAGTTGGTGCTGCAGTAGCTTTTCCGAGGGATTCAATCACTGCATATTAAAAACACCCACAAGATCAGTCATTATGAAGATGCTCTGACCAATTTGTCTAGCCATCACAATCAGGCCCTTATGAAAGCCACTCAGAACCTCATGTTTTTTTCTGTTAATGTGCTGTCTAATATATCCGAACCCTTTCAAGCTGCCATTGTAATTATGATACCTGTCAGTGGATTTCATGTTAAGGCTGATCAATGTATTAAAACTGTTATATGTAGTGTTGAACATGTAAGAGGTTGAAAATACATAAAAACTGGACATTTCTAGGGAAACAACAGTGTGGAATGGGATTTTGTGGTCTAAAATTCTGATGCAAAGAACAAGAAAACATATTGCACAGTGAGCATAGTATAGTCAGATAAGACTGTTGTGAGACCTGCTTTTTTGTAGGGTTTAGAGACAGTGCCATTGAAAAAAAAAAACAGGAGACGGAGCTGGAGGTAACAGAGATAAACAGTATGGACAGGACCGAGCTGGTAGGGTGTTTTGGAGTCAAGGTAAAAAAGATCCGGTTGAGATGGTTTGGTCATGTGCAGAGGAGGGACATGGTGTATAAGAAGGCTGAGGTTCGGAGCTACCAGGCGGGAGAAAAAGAAGGTGGCCAAGGAGGAGGTTTATGGATGTGGTGAGGGAAGACATGCAGGTGGTTGGTTTAAACGAGCCAGATGTGGAGGACGGTGTGATAAAGAGATGGAGAATCTGCTGTGGAGACCCCTAACAGGAGCAGCCGAAAGAAGACAACAATGAACTGGCACACATACATTACATGGCCACACATTTGTGGACACCTGACCATCACGCAAGAACACCCCATTCCACATTTTAGTCCTGTTTGCTTTTATAATAATCTCCACTCTACTCTAAAGGTTTTTCACTAGAATTTGGAGCGTGGCTGTGGGGATTTGTGATCACTCAGCCACAAAAGCATTTATGAGGCCATGTGCTGATGTCAGCTGGGAGGGCATGGAGTGCAGCGGTGTTTAAATTTATCCCAAAAGTGTGTTCAGCAGGTCTGAAGGCTCTGTTGAGGACATTCACTCCAGTTCTTCCACTATAATTTTGAAAGTCATGTTTTGTGCACAGGGGTATAGTCATGCTGAAACTGTACCCCTGCTTTTAGAGATGTTTTGTGTTTTTCCAAACCAGAAAACGAAAAGTGTCTTCGAAAATTGTGACAACAAAGTGACATAACAACAACGCATCTAGTTCATAAGAGTGATGTGATCTGTCAGATGTACAGTTTAGAGAACATCCTGACCTGTAGAATTAATGTCTGCCACATCTCAGACAATTCAGCACTGCACTGGGTCACAAAGTCTGGCCAGTTCCTCATCAGACCATGTGCTTTGTTCTGTTGTACTATACCACATGGTAACACTGCTATCTTGCATAAAAGTTTATGAAATTAATGTCCAGATTCCGATCCTTTAAAGGAATAGGACACAATGTAGTGTAAATCAAATTCGAAGTACGTTACATCAATGCACCTAATGAGCACACGGTTCACATCCAGTCGGTATGATTCACCAACACACAGGGGGACCGACTGGGCTATGCATCAGCATTTCCATGGCAACAACGCCTCTGTGAGGGCACTTATAGAAAAATGTACGTCAGTAGCAAGTGCAACAAATTGACTGTGCACGCAAACATAGGCCCACACACAGTCACCCACACCGATACTCACGTGCTGATACATACGCGCAAGTGGGATGACACTTGAGTCATTGCGTTGATAGTTAAAAACGAAAAAGATACAAAAAAAAAAAAAAAAAAAAACTTATTTGAACGAATAAAACGCACGTAAATTAGGTCAACATTTGGGGTAACCAGCCTTTTCCTTTCGAAGTGCATAGTGTTTGTGTTCTCTGCTGTGCAGCTGTTGCGAGGGAATGGATTGGTAGGTGGTATCAATTATCTTAGCGAATTTAAAAACACTTTATCTTGGTTAAGGTCATAGATCAGGGAACAATGGGCACCGGAGGACCTGAGTTACTAAACGTTTGCATAGGTGTGGGGAAAAAAAAAAAAAAAACAGTGTGCAAGTAATGCATTTTGCACCTGTAATGTTATTTACTAAGCTTTGAAATCACTGTGGGAATGCCAATTGTGTGTGAAAGTCAATTAACCAAAAGTGAAGTATTACATTTGCAGAATGCCAGCTGAAGAAATAAATAACAGCATTTCTTATTTTTATTAGGAAAATGTATAATTATATAATAATTATATAATAACAGTTGTTATTATTATTATTATTATTATTATTATTATTATTAATATTATACTAGCATATTATTATAACATTATATTATTAATAACATAAATATATGTCAAAATAAAAAAAACAACAACAATAATAATAATAATAGCAGCTGTAGTTTGCTTGTAAACAATTTGTTGTATTATTCTTTTGTATCCACACAAATTTAGTGTTATCTCAATAAAGGCAATAAAGCGTAGACAGGCAGAAAAAGACAGACAGACAGACAGACAGACATATAGGGAGTGTATGTGTGTTATGTTTCAACTTTTGCACTACAAATAGTCCTTTTCTTGTGTCTCATGTCCTGGCCATTATCACTATTCATTGTGCAGGTGAAGGTGTCTTCTTCACAGCTGTAGGTGAGCAGGTCTTAAAATAACATGAAGTCAGGGTTTTCAGTGTTCTCTCTCTCTCTCTGTGTGTGTGTGTGTGTGTGTGTGTGTGTGTGTAAGAGAGAGAGAGAGAGAGAGAGAGAGAGAGAGAGAAAGGACTGCCCTCTGTAATACTGGCTGAATGAAATGTCACGTGTGCTGTGGGGGTCCTTTGAGACTCTCTGGAGGAGGGAGTGTGTTGAGGTCACAGTGCTCCTGCTGAGGTCATAGCGCTTTGTTAATGCAGTCGCACTGAAAAGACCTGCACAGGAGCCCAGACCTGGCAAAATCAATAGAGCAGCAGGAAGCCATCCTCTCATATACTCTAGCTTACTCACGACACACACACACACACACACACACACACACACACACACACACACACA
>JAAIIK010000017.1:2374994-2396739 GCA_014706435.1 Silurus glanis | reverse complement strand
TATATATATATATATATATATATATATATATATATATATAACAATAACAATTCTCGGCAAATCTAATATAACAGCTAAAGCATATAAGGTTCTATTCCTGTCGGGCTAAAACAGGGATATGAACTACAGTGGGCATAGGCTCACTCTAGATTGGAAAAATGCCACCTGGTCTTTTTTCAATCTTCAGCTGCCCAGTGTCTGTGAACCTGCACGCTCTGTAGGCTCATATTCGATGTTTTTGGCTGACATCAGTGGTCTTCAGATGTTTGTAGCCCATCTGCTTCAAGTTTCATCATGTTGTGTATTCAGAAATGTTTTTGGGTGTTTTTGCTGGTTTTAAACAGTGATTATTTGAGTTATATTTTATGTTTCCATCTGCGGCTCACTGGATTATTTTTGTCTCTTCATAGTTTTTCATACAATTCTGTGTAAACTCTAGAGACTAGAGATGTGCATTAAAATCTCAAGAGATCAGAAACATCTGAAAAACCTCAAACCAGCCCATCTGGCATCGACAACCATGTAATGGTCAAGTCACTAAGATTGAATGCAAAACTGGTACAAAAAAGCTAGAAAAATACAGCCAGTAAGCAGCAGTTGTGCGGGTAGACATTTTATGCTAATGAGGCAGGACTGAGCAGAAGATTCAGACAGATTCGAGCTTACAGGAAGTCTACAGTAACTTAAATAACTACTCTTTACAAGAGTGGCTAGCAGGACAGCATCTCAGAATGCACTTCATGCTAAACCTCAAGGTAGATGGCCTACAACAGAAAAATATTTAAAACAGATCTACTCCTGACAAGCCAGAGCAGGAAACTGGATTATTTTTTGTAGCATAAAAAAACAAGTGGGAGGGTAAGTTTTTGATTTCACATTTAAACTAAGGACTTCCATAAGGAAGAGTACTTTCATTACAGTCTGACAATACAACATATAGCAACTAAACCAATACTCTGGAGCTTTCCAAAAAGCCAAGTGGAAGGGTTAGAATATTTTATATATCTTAAAATTAGAAAAATGTCCTATTTATCAGGAAGCAGACACAAAAGCACTAATGATGGACTAAACATGGGGCAGGATATGTTGGATATGTGCAGAGACAGAATGATAGAGGACCAGTCCTTGAGGATGCAACTGTGACAACTGCAAATAAACCGACTTATTCGGACTAACCTTCCTCAAGTCACTCTTTCGCTACTCTCCTTCCCTCAGTAGACTCTGTCAGTGCCGCAATCGTTCCCTCTTTAATTTGCACCCGTCACTAAGGCCTAGAGGGAGCACTGATCCTGAGCAGTGAAATACAGTGCATCCGGGACCACGGGGGATTTACAGGAGAATGCAGAGAGACAAAAGCGAAGGAGAAAGAACGAAAAAATTACTGAGGAGCCTCGCGAAGTCTCTGTAGTCATCATAATTCCCTCAGAGGCACTTGGGGCACAGCTACAATTCTCTCCAAGATCCATGGCTACATAATGATGGTGGAGGAAAGGAGAAGGAGGAGGAGGTGGACAAGACTAGGATAGACATGAAGAAGGATAACAATAATCGTGCTGGATGAAGAGACATTACTCCCCCACTGGGATCTGGGGACAATTCTGTTCAAAGAAGCTGTAAAATGTAACTAATGCAATTTTGTCTGGCATGAGAGGATACGTTTTACATAAGCATAAGCCTCCACTTTTAATTCTGATTGGAATCCAGCACTAATTGCATTTCTGATTCTACTCCCAATTGGATGTACTGACTCATTTGACTTAAGTCATCTAAGGCATAAAAGGCAACAGGATTTAAATGAAACGTACTGTAAATCATTTTCATAATAAATGCAATCAAGACATGTTTGATGTGTTTGCAGGAGTATTCACTGTAGTTATAAGAGAAATCTGGCTTAAAGTATACAGCTACCATGCTAGCATTGGTTATGAAGCATGCTTAATCCTACATTAGGGGAAAAAAAAAAAAAAAAAAAAAAAAAAAAAAAAAATATATATATATATATATATATATATATATATATATATATATATATATGTATTTAAGCATGGTTTTATCTTATCATATTTGATCTTATTAAATGTATATAGAAATATTTTAAACTTGTTCAACAGCTTCTTTGAGTCGATGTTTGTTTTGAAAATTTTTTGACAGCTAGATTGGATTCATTTCTCTGTAAATCGACTGATAAATTGTTTCTGGAAACTTCGAAATTCATTCTGCTGCTACCATCATGAGTTACTGCTTCAATAAAGACAAGCCTGTGCCAAAAGCAGCCATGCAAGCCAAATCCATGACACTATCTCCACCATGAGCTTCCTCTGGATCATGAGACAGTCCTTTCCTTTTACATTTTGGTACTAGTTTATCTTCATTCCAGAACTTTTGTGGCTTATCTCTGTATAGCTTTTCACAGAGGGGGTCTAAATGTCTGTGACTACATTTAAAAGGCTACCATTTCAAAAATTTAAAGAGAAAGGTTTAAATTTTTTACACATTTAAAACAAAGAAAGTGTTCTTTCTCGTCAAGATCTTGAATATTTTGCTCTTGTTAAATATCGTCATTAAAGCAAGAAGGGGACATACAATATATAAAATAACTTAAAACTCACGTAAACATTTCAAAGACTCAATTATAGAATTTTTTATGATTTATTTTTTTTTATTAAACTTAAAGGGATTGCAAAATAGGAGCGTTTTCAGATAATGCTCCCAGTTTTCAGTTTAAATAAAGCCCATTTAATAAAGGTGCTCATGCGGTGTAACCCTGGGAAACATACACCAAGCTCAAAATGGCACAGCCAAATGCTCGGTGCAAGAAACACCTCATTTAGACAGTTTTTCTCCCTGATAAAACATGAAGGAAACAGGGAGATTCGGCTGGAGCAATGGAGCGAACCAGCGAACTGAGCAGACAGCCCCCTGCAGAGCAAGCCCATTGATAGAAAAAAAGAGAGCACCGTTTACACCCTCTTACTCTCACTTTCTGTCTCCTCTCTCCATGTTTCTTATTTATATCCCACTCTTCCGATCTCTCCCTTACTATACTATGGCCTATTGTTCTTATTCACTACCTATTTTTCTACACACCCCCTTCTCTCTCTCTCCACTCTCTCTCCATACTATGGCCCATTTTTAATTTACCACCTCCTATTTCTCTACATCCATCTCTTTTGCTCTCTCTTTTACTCTTTTAGCCTGCTACCCACTCTCTCCCCAATTTTCCACCCACTCTCTCTCTTTTCTTTCCACCTTCTTTTTATTTATTTTCTTTCACTCTCAGTATTCCCGCTTCACTTTCCGTCTATTTCGCTTATGTTTCCTGTCCCTCTTATTTTACCTTTACTCTTTATCCATCTCTGTCCCATTCTTCCCTTCCCAATCCATCTATTTTTTTCCTCAACACCCCCTCTTCTCTCTCTCTCTCTCTCTCTCTCTCTCTCTCTGTAAAGCAGGTGTAGGTAGGAGTGAACGTGCCACGTCCTGATTTTCACAGTGCTAATTTTGCACGGCTCAGCCAATCTCTCCGTTCGCACATTTCTCCACTTACCCCCGAACATGCTAATTACGGGCTCTCAGTGACGTGAGCGAGTTTAAAGGCTAATTAGCATAAAATCATACATGCTGTATTTTTACCTTCCTAATCAACACCCTCACACAGCTTCATTTTTAGATGTGGGAGAGAGAAACAGAAAAGACAGAGGAAAAGCACAGGGCCTGACGCAACAAAAAGAGAAGGACAATTTAAGGAAGGGAATGAAAAAGTCACCTGGAAGCACGAGAGAAGTGTTGTGGCCTTGTGTGTGTGGGTGGGTGTTTCTTTCTTTTTCTTTACAAATTCAAAGAATCACTTGTAGAAAAATACAAGAGACTAGACACAAACAAGATAGAAAAGCATGAGGTATAAAATACATTCAATGCTAGTCATTCCTACAGTCTTTCCCTTTCTAATATATTTGAAGTGCAGGCAAAAAAAATCGTACACTTTAAGTAGATTACAATTTTTACTTCACCAGATTTTTTAAATGCTAATTAGTATTTAAAAATACCAGCGGTGGGCCTAAATTATATTGGAATCACTGATTTAGGTTTTGATATATTTTTGGCCATTAATATGTATTCAATTATTCCCAATAGTCTATTTTCTTACTTTTATATCATTTATCTGGGGTACGCAAGGAGCAGTGCACCCAAGTACAGATATACCTTAAAGGTTCTATCAGATTTCAACCATCACATTACGTGTTGCTGGGGTCGAAAGTACAGTGCATCCGAAAAGTATTCACAGTGTTACAATGTTATTTTATGTTATGTTACAACATTATTCCAAAATAGATTAAATTCACAATTTCTACAAACATTCTACAAACAATACACCATAATGACAACGTGAAAGAAGTGTGTTTGAAATCTTTGCAAAAGTAAGAATTCACAGTCTTTGCTCAAGACTTTATTTAAGGCACCAATTACAGCCTCAGCCAATACTACAAGCTTGGCACATGTACGCTTGTGCAGTTTCTTCTTTGCAGATCCTCTCAAGCTCCATCAGGTTGGATGGGTCGGTGCACAGCCATTTTCAGATCTCTCCAGAGATGTTTAATCGGGTTCAAGTCTGGGCTCTGGCTGGGCCACTCAAGAACATTCACAGAGTTGTCCCATAGCCACTCCTTTGTTATCTTGGCTGTGTTCTTAGGGTCGTTTTCTTGTTGGAAGATGAACTGTCATCCCCATCTGAGGTCCAGAGCACTCTGGAGCAGGTTTCTTTCAAGGATGTCTCTGTACATTGCTGCATTTATCTTTCTCGCAATCCTCCTGCCACTGAAAAACGTCCCCACAGCATGATTCTGCCACCACCATGCTTCACTGTAGAGATGGTATTGGCCAGGTGATAAACGGTGCCTGGTTTCAACATATATCTATTATTGTCAAAATAGCTGGCAACAAAAGTGAGTACACCCTAAGTGATAACAGCTGTACATTGTTTAACCATGTCCTATTCATCATGTTCATGTTTTTGTCTGCTTGACAGGACCATACAAATTCGTGTATCTTGTGATGGAGCAGGTAAAATGTGGTCCTTCGAGTACAATTCTCTCATACTGACCACTGGATATTCAACATGGCACCTCAAGGCAAAGACTCTGTGAGGATTCGAGAATTAAAATTGTTGCTCTCCTCACAGATGGTCGAGGTAATAAGAAGATTGATACCCTGAAACTGAGTTATAGTACAGTGGCTAGGGTCATACAGAGGTTTTCCAAGACAGTTTCTACTCGGAACAAGTTCAGTCCTCGTTCTCTGCGCCAGCTGCAGAAGCTACCTTCAAAACACAGGTGCATAAGTTCTGTAAACATTGCTTTAGAGGTTGTAGAAGCGGAAGTTCTGTTTGTCAGTGCTCAGACCGTACGCTGCACACTGAAACAACTCAGTTTGTATTGTTGTCATCTAACAAGGAAGCTTCTTCTGAAGCTGGCTCACAAAAAAGCCTGCAAACAGTTTGCTGAAGACAACCTGTCCAACCTGTCCCAGGAACCATGTCCTGTGGTTTATTGAGACTAAGAAAAACATGTTTGGCTCAGACGGTGTCCAGCATGTGTGGCAATGGCCTAGTGAAGAATACCAAGAGAACACACTGCCAAGATAACAACTGCCTTGCTGAAGGTGATAGTGTGGCTGGTATGTCTCCAGACCTGAATCCTATTGAGCACCTGTGGGGTATCCTCAAGCGGAAGGTGGAGAAGTGCCATGTGTCTAACATCCAGCAGCTCTGTGATGTCATTATGGAGGAGTGGAAGAGGATCCCAGAAACAACCTGTGTTACTCTGGTGAATTCCATGCCCAGGAGGATTAGGGCAGTACTAGATAATATGGGGCTCACACTAAATATTGACACTTTGGACACAGTTTTTCAGCTTACTTATGGTGTTATTACGGTTGGGTTATTTTTAGAGGACAGTAAATCTGTACTATGCCAAATGCTATACAAGCTGCACACTAGCCTTTATCCAAGTTTCATTTCTATAGTATTGTCCCTTAAGAATGTATACTAAAATGGTTGCTAATATGTGAGGGGTGTACTCACATTTGTGATACATTCTGTATACATTCGTTTGGATTTGAGTTTTCTTTCCCGTAGTATTTGTACAAAAACACACGATTTGCTTTTTTCAATAGCGGAAGAACTAAAAAAACTAAAAAAAAAAGAGAGAGATCAGGAAGACCTTCAACGAACTGAACCCCCGAAAATGTAAAAAAATATTCGCCAATTTGTGCATGACGATCGTCAGAGAATGATCCACATGATCTTACTTCTGCACCCAACCTACTTGCCAGATTCGGCTCCTGTGGACTACGCCCTCTTCCCGAAGATCCAGCTCAAAGGTCAATGTTTTGCCGCCACTGTGAAGATCCTGTGTGACTCGCAGACGGTGCTTGACATGCTTCGAAAAGAAGATTTCTAGGAAATATTCCCGAAGTGTCAGGAATGCTTGGACCGCTGTATTGCTCTGAAAGGGGACTATTTAGAAGGTGATTGTGTGTAAATGTAAATAAATAAAGTACTTCAATCTCAAAAAAATTTTTTCTGTTTAATGTTGATAGTTTCTTTAGCCGGGGCTTCATAATGATGGTAATAAGAGGTGAATTGACTCAGGTACGATGCACAGCCCACCACTGAAAAATACATTTAAATTACAGATTCTCATGCTATTTATTTACATTTTCATTTTTTGGATGTCAAATATTCAAATGGTTACATCACACCTCACATCTGAATATGAACCAGAATATAAATTCCCTGAGATGGCCCAGTGTCGCATCCAGGGTACATTCATACTGTGACACTAACCACAATATAGCAGTTAATGAAGATGAATGGATGGCAGCCCAATGCTGTTAACTTCTCATATCTAAATTAATGGTGTAATTTTCTAAAACAGCATGGCCCTGACAGTAGCTTGGTCTCTAATTTAAGTGGTTTCTATAGTAACAGTTTATTCACAGGAATTTGTAGGATGAAAAACATCATTATTGAGGTGCTGAATTTCTGTAAGTTGATGTTTGTTTAACATTACAGACAGAGTCTCGGGTCTCTGTGCTTATGTAAAGGTCAGTCCCAGAGTCTTGAAAACAGAGGATGCTTGCGCTTTCAGGGTTTTCAGTAACATTACAAGTTGTGTGTTTTTATGTATTAATTACAGTATAAAGTAATAGAGACGCTGGCAGGTGAGTTTTTATCGGCAACTGCATCAGTGATGCAAGTGAGTACTTGTTAAAGTCATTGTTCCACAACCTTCACTGTAACTAGAAATGGGCAAGAAATTCACCCTTGGTTGTTTATTAATAAATGTGTTATTTACGGTCCCAATTACAAAAAAATCTTGGGACACTGTTAAAATGTAAATCTAAACAGAATGCAATGTTTTGGAAATCTCAGAAACCCATATTTTCCAGATCCAGATTCACAGAGTCCTTTCATTATTTTTTCATAAATGAGATCAAAATCTGATGTTGAGGAACATTATTCTAAAATTTAAATTGTCTACCCATCTTTGCTTCTGTGAAACTCTGCCTCTCTAAGATACACCTTTTATACACCTGCAAAGAAACACTTACATTTCCAGCATTTTGTTTTAGACATGTTGTGGCCATCATATTCCAAATGTCCTTAGTTTTTTTTCTCCTTAAAATGGTACATCTTTCTCAGTTAAAACATTTGATATGTTGTTCTGTCATAAAATATGGGTTTATGAGGTTTGCAAATCATTGCCTTGTTTTTTTTTTTACATTTTTGTATTTGAGATTGTAGCACCAGAATGCATCATCTGCAACATTATGTCATGCTCTGGACCACGTTCTACTGGAAAAACTAGGGTCCTGACATTCATGTCGTTGTTACTTTGAAACACACTACGTACCTTAAGACCATAAAGGCTTAAAAAAAACCCATTTCTGCAAAAAGCAACAATATTTCCTAATGGAGTAGACGTTGGGGTTTTTTTGCATGATAATGTTTTATGATGTTTTTTAATTTACATTTCTCAATTGTTTTCGAATTGAGGTTGTGTAAAATATTCTAAATTGTTGTAGTATAAAAGCAATCAAACACTCCATGTCATAGAGAATTAATCCACTTTGAGAGATAACCATGTCACCCATTGAATAACCCATTGAAGATCATTTTCCTATAACACCTATTATAAAACAAATTATGTTTTCTTCTTTACTTTTATGAGCAATATCCCAACCTATATCTCTATTCCAATGAGTCATGCAAATTGTATTGAGGTTGTAAGCATAACCATGCTGATCACTGAAAGCACGGGCGTCTAAATGGTTCACACCTGTTCCTTGTGTTTATGGTGTTTTCTCATCATGTTGGAATTACTGTAATTAAAAGGTTGAGGACTCTTCTTGAAACTGTTCATTTCCTTCGACTTGCTTTGTCGCTGCTATGGCAACGATATAGATACATCCAATAATGGATGCATTAACAGCTAGCACAGCATCTTTGAGATTTTTGCATAATGTGCTTTTTAGACGGAAATCCACATAGCTTTCTTTAATAAGCATTTCGTCCTGGTCAAGGTGGATCTAATGCATGAAGTAGAACTACATTGTGGATCACAAAGGATTATGGACTTTCAAAACGGATTTATTTATTAAACATGAAAGACTAATAGAGTAAATGATAATTGATAAAGGGCAGGTATTATATGAAGTGGTAGCTCAGTGGTTAAGATGTTGTACTTAATGCTTGAATGGTCATGAGATCAAATCCCGGCCAAAAGTTGATGTTCTTGGGCAATTTATACAGTAAATAAAATGTGTTATAAATGTAAATAAGAATACATTTTTTATATTGTGGATGTTAATGTTTGTTACAGTAACTCATAAAAAAATAGAGTAATCTTTAAATATTTGTTCATATCAAAATATTTCCATCTCTAATTACAACAATATTAAAAAAGTAAAAATAAAAATCCTGTAAAAGTTACATTAAAATTAAAATTTTATATAGCTCTTAGAATGATTTCACAAGGCAGCTGTACAAAAATCCGGATATAGATTTAGATTTATAATGAGAAAGCCAGAGGCGACAGTGGCAAGGAAAAACTCCCTGAAACGACTTGAGGTAGAAATGTTCAAGAACCCATCGTCATCTGGGTGACACCAAATAGTGGGATTATGAGTCATTGCTCTCACACAACTGTATGCTCCAGAGTCAAACAGTACCGAGTGTGCTGAAAGGATCTTCAGCATGAGCATCAGGGTCTTTTTTCTTTTTTTATTTCAGAAAAGTTTCTCAATTTGATATTTATAGTATCTTGGTGAACTTATCCAGGTGAAATGAAGAACGGATGAGACTTGTGCTATTTTCTGTTAGGTTTAGTTACAGGTTTTCTCTGCCAGGAGTCTCTTTAAAATCCAGTAGGATATCAAGACAATTTAGCATCAGTGGTGGATGGTTTCTTCATAGAAATATTGTCATTTTAGAAAACTTTTATTGTGCTACATATAAATGTGTGATACTTTTTTACTTTATTGGATTTCCAAAAAAAAAAGAAAAAAAAAAGCATGCTATTCCTTGTTACTTATTACAAAATATATTTAAAAATATAACCTGTCACCAGTTAACAACTGCAACCCTATATGTCTTGCTAAAGTTTAAACAATAGAACAATAGTATCTTAAGTATCTCTCCTTAAATAGCTATGATGAATACGATGATGTGGAACATTCATTTTTTTTTTTAATATAGCGCTTATATTTTAGTACTTTTAATACTAAAGTACATTTAAAAGCAGTGCAACAGCAGTGTATTTCATCCACCACTGTCTAACATACAAACCACTTTACATTTGACAACTATATATGTAATTATTCTTTGAAAAACTCTCAGAAGATCAACATGCTTTATTTAGGATTTTTATAAATCAGCACCAGAGTTTTCAACACCTATCAGGAAAAAACTTGAATCTTAATTGGGCAAAGTTTTACTAAAACTGGACAGCTAAAAATGAAAAAATCAATAATTTAATCTGCTCAATTTGAAGTATTGTGCATTCTGAGATGCTTTTCTTTTCTCAACATGTAAAGAGTGCTTATTTGAGTTACCATGACATTTCAGTCAATGTGAAGTATACTTGCCTTTCTTATCTAAACTCTTTCAACAATTAAAAGTATCTGAACTGCACTTACAGCATTTGGCAGGTGCACTTACCCAGAGCAGCTTACCATTATCTCATTCATGCAAGTGATGGTTGGAGGCCTTGCTCATGGCCCCAGTAGTGGCAAATTCATAGTGCTAGGATTGAAAGTCACTACCTTTCAATCAAACGGCCAGCATCTTAACCAGCTTCTACTCCCAGAACTGTTTCTCGCTTACTGTTTGTTTCTATTTTATACCATTTTGTATAAACTCTAAATATTAAGATGACAAAGTCCCAGGAGGTCAAAAGATCAGGTCAAAGTCACTGTAGTTATACATTAATTATTAGTTTTCGCTTGTATCCTTATCTCTTTTGTGTAAAAATTAACTGAAGCTCTTGATCCGTATCTGCATCTGATTTTATTCACTGTGCTACTGGTTGATTGGATAATTGCATGGATGTGTAGGTGTGTAGGTGTGACTATATAAGTGCCCAGTGATTGCATACATTTTGTATAATTATCTCTGTTGCTTTCATTAATATCAACACACATTGCTGCAACAATGTTTCTGACAATTGAAACGAATCAATGTTTGAAAGCATCCATACCACAAGAACTTAATTGCATGCCTCTGAATCAATGTTTTGACAACGTTTAGCAATTGGTACCTATTAGAATAACAATCAGATTCCAATTTGTAGACTATAATGTGTTAAATACTGATGCGGTCTAGTGTATTGCCCCTCATTGGGTGGGTGAAGAGGCTGAACATATTGGGTGACACCTGGCGATGCCATGGGGTCTTTATAAATATGGTGCCTGGGATGAAAGAGTCACAGATGGGTAGTGCTGCAGGGGATATGTGGTTGAGGGTTGGTTCTAGGTAACGAAGGAGGATAAAGCCCTGGAAAAATGCTCACGGGAGAATTGCGGATCTTTTGGAGGAAAGACCATATGCCTTCACTGACCTTAGCCAACAATACACTGAAACACACTTGTTTGATGTCTGTTCTAATGTTCTTTAAGCCTGTGAAGTTGGAGAACTGCATATGAATTCTGTTTTATTGTTACATCACAGTATAATTTGCAATTAAAAAGAATAAAACCACTCATGTTTAAGACTAAAGTTATTTTTAAAGCATGTTAATTCCTCAAGTTTCTGATTTAAACAAGCTTAATTATTAGACTGCATTCAAAAAGACTATCTAGTAACTTTCTAGACTTTCTGTGCAAGCATGTCTATCTAATTCAGCTTAAATGATATGGACAGCTCAAACTAGTGTATAGTGATGAGGAAAACATGATGTTTCTTTGTCCGATAAGAAAGTTCACCAGAAGTGATGTTCTGACAGGAAGCACACAGACGAACATGTCAGTCAGTAGAAGTTGGTCTTATCAAGACTTCAGTCATTCATGCTAGGAAGATAGTACTAATGGAAACTAGTCATAATTGTCAGTTCTCATTCAAAATTTATACAGTACCATCCAGGGAAATGTGCATGTGTCTCGGTGATGCACGCTGCTGATGCATGTGAAGCAAAAAATAAATATATAGTATTTTACTGAATATAGATACATGCCTGCTAAACATGCCCACTGCATACCGGCAATACATACAAAGATGCATTTTGTTGGTTGTTTCAAAAATACTTTGTAAATGTGGCCATAGTTATTTTATCACTGTCAAGATAAAATGTTGATAACATAGCTCACACTATTAATTGTATTGAAAGCAGTTGCATTATTTCCACTGCAATTATTATCCAAAATTAATTAATTTAAATTAATTAGAAGCAACTTCAATTAAATGATAAATGTATAAAAGTGTTTTTTTTTTTTTTTTTTATATATGATGGTGAATATATACCAAATTATATCCAATGTCATGTATTTAACATTCAGAGATCTAATCTAACCAAATTTTGAAAAATCTTGTCAACCAAAATATTTGCCAAGCTAATTATTTATATATAAGACACTACCCCAATACCTGTATAACTTTTGGCAACCACACCAAATGGTTTGCTGTTGACGAATTAAAAATAAATAAATACAAAAATTAAAAATAAAAAGGATTTTAAAGCAACTTGGGGTTACAAGATGTGCTGTTCAAGCTATTTTAAAAAAGCATAAAGAACCGGAGAATGTTGAAGACCGTAGATTCCAGCCATAGAAAACTGCAGCAGATTAAAGACACATCATGCTTGCTTCCCTGTGCCATTACCAAAGAACTGGCGGAAATCATTAAGACTTAGATACACTCATTTGCTATCTGGAGAAGTCAAAAAGAGACCAAAAAGACATACCTTTGACATGAGAACGAGGCTAAGTGACTGAACTATTCATGAAAACATAGGAACTGGGGTAGAGAAAAATGGCAGCAGGTGCTTTGGAGCGATGCAAATTTTGAAATATTTGACTGTAGCAAAAAGCTGTTAATGAGTTACAATAATGACTGCATGGTGGAAGCATGGTTGAGGTTCCTTGCAAGTTTGGGGCTGCATTTCTGCAAATGGGGTCTGAGATTTGGTCAGGATTAATGGTGTCTTCAATGCTGAGAAATACAAGCAAATACTTAACAATTACATAATACCATTAGAGAGGAATAGTCTGGAATAGTCTTCCTGACAGTGTTCGGGGCTCAGACACACTCACCCAGTTTAAGTGCAGATTAAAAACGTATCTTTTTAGCAAAGCCTACACATAACACACATCACATCATAACCTTGTGCTCCAGAACATCTGATCACATGCACATTATCAACTTGTGCTGTTAATATCATGAACAGCAGCTACGCTAATTCCTCTCCACTGCTTCTCTTTCTCTCCCCATCCCGAGGCTTTCTGAGGTTTGGCCAGCTCCAGTCACGTCCCACCTCGTGAAGATTATGGACCTATGGGTGATCATGGAGAAGTAGATGCCGAACTTGCAAACATCCCGAACCATCTACAGATGTACGAGTGCCAATTGGATCCCACTACATGTGTGGCATTGGACCTCCTGGAGTGTTTAAAGGCTCTGGCATGGAGATGCTGTTGCTGGATCTGTGATAATCACAAATGTTGAGCTCAGTAGCTCCTACTTTTATACCAAAGACTGTAGAAAGAACATTTACTTATAATCTTATACTCCAGTACTCATGTTAGTTCTCTCTCTCTCCAGTGTTCTGTATTGTTGAAAGATTTATGATCAAACTCTTGATGTCACCCAAATGAGGATAGGTTCCCCTTTTGAGTCTGGTTCCTCTCAAGGTTTCTTCCTCATAACATCTAAGGGAGTTTTTCCTTGCCACTGTCGCCACGGCTTGCTCATCAGGGACAAATGCACACCATTCACCTTGATTGTTGATTTCTGTAAAGCTGCTTTGAGACAATGTCTGTTGTGAAAAGCGCTATAGAAATAAACTTGACTTGACTTGACTTGACTAGAGAGGGGCCTTATTGGCCACAAATGTATTTTTCAGCAGCATAACGACCCCAAACATACAGCTAATGTCATTAAGAAATATCTTCAACATAGAGACAAACAGTCTCAATGTTACATAAAGAGACAATAGGATTTGAGGCAGGTGTATCCACAGAAGGTCTGTGGTTAGTTCTGCAAGATGTTTGAAACAACCAACCTGCAGAGTTTCTTCAAAAACCGTGCAATGTCACACCAAATACTGATTTCATTCGGATTTCTCTTCAAAAGTTCATTTACTTGTCGATTTGTTAATTGATAAGAATCTATTAACACTTACTTGTGAAAGCATTCTTAAAACAACTGCTTACAACCTTTTTTACAGTGCTCTATACTGTATATATAAAAATTTCCCTCCTTCTATTTCTCTCATCTCTTTCTACATGCATGTATCCTTCTATGTCCAAGACTTTTTCTTTTCTTCTCATACATTTTTCTATCGCTCTCTGCCCCCCATCTTAAATATCAGATTGGTTTTGATCCATCCTCCACTCCTCTCTTTGTATGTTCCTCTGAAGATTAGCTTCGCCTCTCCAACCCAGAAGAATGACCTTAACACAGGGAATAACGAACACACACTTGCTTGCATGCTCACAAACACAGACATATCTTAATTCAGCATGGTCCTTGAATCAGGTGTCTGGAAAAAACTGAAGTTTTTCCTCACACACACACACACACACACACACACACACACACACACTAATGAATCATCTTATACGTTCATTTAAATGTTAACGGTCAAACTGACTGCTCTCAAACATCTGCTCATTCTCAGAAGGCAAGAGAGAGAAAAAGAGATAGAGAGGTGGGGGGATGAGCAAAGAAATTGAATGGTATTAACAATTTGCTAAAGTACAGTAGTGGTTATCACTCCTACATAGTGTATAGAAAGAAAAGCCAATAGAAATTATTGTATACATGCCAGTTTGCAAATGTTTTAATGTCAGCGTCAATGTTACGGTCACTGTCTTTATCGGTGCTGTTTCTTATATAATAAGAATTTTTGCAATGTAGGTGTAATGCGGAAACGGAGGCGGAAGCCGAAGTAACAGCAAACAAAGTTGTATTATAAATCAAAAGGCAGAGCCAACACAAATACCTGCGTTCGCAGGGATAATCCGGTGGTGCGCTGCGAAAGCGCGGTCCACAAAGTCCCGAACCAAAAAGAGGCAGTCCGTAAATATACTCCGAATGAAGGAATCCGGGAGAAAGGAAAGCAATAATCGAAGGTGCGCCTGGAAAGAGGCGCGGTCCACACAAACAGAGAGAGTCTCGAGTACCACCCGCATAACGTGCAATAACGGACAGTGAGAGTGTGGAAGTCAGGGGTTTATAAAGGAGATGGGATGAGTGCGTGAACGAGCCTCAGGTGTTCTCCATGAAGCCCGATTGCGAGCATCTCCGTCTGGGCGGGGCACGCACGAGAGAAGGAGCAGGGCATTCCCCGAAGCACCGAGGTTTGACAGCCGCCAAAGGGGGCGTGGCAGGGGGATCCCTACAGTAGGTTGGTAGGGGGCATGCATTTTATTGTTAATGCTCTCAATCCAAGTGCAATATATGACCTTACCAACCACACCCATATGTAATAGTTGAGAATACTATCTTTGAAATAGGCCCCATTTGCTGTTCTAGTAAATTACACTCTTCAGGGAAGGCTTTCCACTACATTTTAGAATGTAGCTGTAGAGAGCATTCAGCTACAAGAGCTTTTTTGAGATCAGGAAATGATGTGAGGCGAGAAAGTCTGAGGTGCTGTCAGCGTTCCAGTGCAGAGACATGCAGTGAGGTTGAGGTTAGGATTTGGTGTGGGTCACTTGATTTCTTCTCCTCTAGAGACTGTTTCTTCATGGAGCTTGCATTGTACACAGAAGCATTACCATGCTGGAACATATTTGGGCCTTTCAGGTGAAGTGAAATTGTAATGTCACACCACATTCTATACAATTGTATGCTTTTAGCTTTGTGACAACACGAATCAATTCTCTGCAGCACTCCCAAGCTCAAACCCGTCTTTTACACTTCACCAATCTTGCCCTGAGTCTGTGAGTTGTAAACACGAGCTAAAACACTCCAGGTGAAATTTGCTTCATTTTTGGCAGTCTGAATACCAGTGTCTAATTAATTTGTTTCAGGGTTTTTTTATGAGGAAAAAAAAAGTATTAATTATTTGTTCAAGATTAAAACTCGGATTATATTTATTTATAAATAACGCTTTAATTAAATCTAACTTGAAACGAATAAATACCCTGCTTTAAATGAAGTTTTAATTTAAAGTACTTAATTACAGCTGAAAACAGAGGCTCGATTTCAGCACTTCTTGTATTCTGCCAAATCACGTCTAAAACAGCTTTATTCTAATTTATTTCTTTTCTATTTCTTTCCTCGGATTTTGGTTGGCTAGTTCTCTCTTCGTATCTTTCTTTGATTATATGCTGAGTGCTTTACTTTTTATTGGTTTTATGTAACAACACCAGCTTGGATTAGGGTGTGTTACATGTAAAGTTTGTCAATTATGTGTAAATAATGATTTCATGCCGCTCACTTGTAATCTATAGTCTGGAGTTTCTTTTCAACTTGAATGATAAAAGAATGAATAAGGGCCAATTCTGTAGTTTAAATATGTCTCATTTGTAGTTTACTTCCAGTTATGAATAGACATCTGGTGCCATTTTCCCCTTTAAGTTCCTCTCAAGGTTCCTGCCTCATATCATCTCAGGGAATCCTTCCTTGCCACAGTTGCCACTGGCTCGCTCGTAAAAGCTAAATATATAAGGTACAAACTTATAGGCACGAAACTTATACATTCCAATAACATAACCTCTTTATCTCTGTAAAGCTGCTCTGGGACAATGTCCATTGTTAAAAGAACTCTACAAATCAAGCTGAAAGCTAAAATAAAGTGAATACAAAAATATTGATTTTGTTAATCCAAACACACCATCCAGTTGTGTTACCGTTCCTTTTGTGTTTTTTATTATTATTATTATCATGTTGTACATCTTTACATGTACATTTCATGTACGATTTACAAATCCCTATTGGCCTGTGTTTCCCACAGCTACAATGTTCAAATTGTTTGTACAAGTCACAAAAACATTAACCTTTCAAACTCTAAACAGGTTAAGCCTATTCTGAGCAGACCCAGAACCCAATCCTGGGAACAGTGCACATGAGAAAGGAATCCCTGTCTATCAGGGAACCATGCATACAGTACACATGCTCACACATTTTGTTTACACTTAGAGACATTTTACAGAAGCCAATCCACCTACTGGCATGTTTTAGGAGAGTGGGAGGAAGCTGGAGATCATATGAAACTACACACACAGTAATTGGAGCTCATATTTAAACTGGGGACTCTGGAAAAGTGAGGAGGCACTGCTACAGCTGCAGCACCATGCTGCCCACTACAGGAATTCCTACATTTTTTATATTACCAATTTCACAAAAAAACATTTAGCAATCAAATCATGAAACCAAAGGGGTTGTTTTTGCTTTAAAAGCAAATAAGATTAAAATTTTGCCCAGCATAAATGTGACTATTCTTCATTTAAATTCATCATCACTTCATAACATTTAAAGCAAATCAATTGAAAATGAAATATATAGGTATTATTTAGATTTCCTTGGACTTCTCTTCCCATCGTCTACTACTAAAACACATCTTAGTTTGATCAATAAAAGGGTCCAAATGCCAAGAAGAAATTGCATTAATCAGGTTTTAATGTCCAGACTTTCATGTTCAAAAACCATCCTGTGTCTGAATCAAAACAATTCCGCAAAGGAAAGTGAGCCAAATTTCCTCTATAGCAATGTGAAAGACTCATTGCCAGTTATTGCATATGCTTGATTGCAGTTGTTGCCTCAAAGGGTGGCACAACCAGTTATTAAATTACAGGGGCTATTACTTTTTTACACCTATATTTATCCTTTTATTTTTACTCTTAATGAATAAAATCATGCATTTTGTATTTGCTATTTAAAATAATGAAAAAAAAAAAATCAGGGTCAAATACTTTTTCATGGCACTGTTTAGCACATTCAGTACATTCAGAGTCTGATCTCATGAGTCATTGATGTTTGGTTTCCTCATTATGGTAGTTACCTAGTTCAAAAGTCTTTATATGGGATAGTATGCATGAATATAATTATAACGGAATATATGACTGCTAACTTATGCCTCTTTAACCTATTCATGTTCTGTAAAATATTGTGTTTATATGTGGTTGTTGATGGCAGGACAAGCTCCATTTTATTTACCGTATTTTTCGGACTATAAGCCGCTACTTTTTTCCTACGGTTTGAATCCCGCGGCTTAAACAACGAAGCGGCTAATTTATGAATTTTTCCTGGGTTTTTCCCGGTTTCACAAACTTCAAGCCAAAAAACTGAGCGACATAACATTAGACCAATGAAATTTCCGAACGGAAACGAAAAAACGCACCTCACCTGTGTTCTGAGCTGCACGGCATCGGGAGAAAAAAAGTTTTTTTTAAACACACGACGATGCCAAAAGATAAACTCCCGAGAGAAATAGTTGTGAAAGGAAGGAGGAAGACAGTGAACAATGACTTACTTGGTAGGCTAGATAGAAGCCGTTGTAGCGCGTTGAGTCTGGGTGAAGGGAGAGCGTGCTAACAGGTTTCCAAAACTCGTGCTTTTTTATTTTTCTTGCCAACAGCGTTAAGGGTTAGTCAAAGAAACTTAGAAATCAGCATCAGAAAATAATAAGGACATAATCCTCGTCTTGAACACATGCAGTAATAGTGGAAAAATGCAGTGGCATGCTATTCCCAAAATACCGCTATGCTCCTAAAGGAAGCGCAACATATTTCACCCGTTACACTGTGTGTAACGTGTCTTTCGTTAAAGCCTGTGTAAAGTACATTAGTGTAGACACCTGCGGCTTATAAACAGGTGCAGCTTATTTATGTTAAAAATAAAAATATTTATAAAATTCAGTGGGTGCAGCTTATATATGGGTGCGCTTTATAATCCGGAAATTACGGTACTTAAAAAAAAGCATCTCATAAATATTTTCTTTCCAAAATACTTAATCATTTGGTCAAGTCAAGTCAAGTCAAATTTATTTCTATAGCGCTTTTCACAACAGACATTGTCTCAAAGCAATTTTACAGAATTTTAAGAGTTAAGGTGAACAATGTGTATTTATCCCTGATGAGCAAGCCATGGCGACTGTGGCAAGGAAAAACTCCCTTAGATGTTATGAGGAAGAAACCTTGAGAGGAACCAGACTCGAAAGGGAACCCATCTTTATTTGGGTGACATCAAGAGTGTGATTATAAATCTTTAAACAATACAGAACACTGGAGAGTGAGAACTAACATGAGCACTGGAATGTAAGATTATGAGTAATGTCCTTTCTATAGTCTTTTATCTCATAAAATAGCTTAACATTTGCGATCATCACAGATCCAACACCAGCTTCTCCATGCCAGAGCCTATAAACACTCAAGGAGGTCAATTGTCCAAAATTTACCATTAGGTGGGATCCAATTGCCGCTGGTACGCCTCTAGATGGTTCGGGATTTTTGTGAGGTCGGCATCTACTTCTTTAAAAATCCACAATCTTCATGAGGTGGGACGTGACTGGGGCTGGCGAAACCTCAGGATGCCTCGGGATGGGTAGAGAAAGAGAAGCAGTGGAGAGAAATTAGCATAGCTGCTGTTAATGATATTAACAAGCACAAGTCGATAATGTGCATTTGATGTCAGGAAGACTATTCCAAAGTTTAGGAGCTAAATGTGAGAATGATCTACCGCCTTTAGTGGACTTTGCTATTCTAGGAACTACTAGAAGTCCCGAGTTTTTAAATCTCAGGGAGCGTGACGGATTGTAACATGTTAGAAGACTGGAAAGATACATGTGAGCCAAACCATTGTGTTTTGTAGGTAAGTAGCAGTAGTTTGTAGTCGATTCAAAACTTAACAGGAGCCAGTGTAGGGATGATAAGATCGGGGTTATATGATCATATTTCCTTGACCTTGTGAGTACTCTGGCTGCTGCATTCTGGACAAACTGTAGCTTGCTTATTAATGATGCAGGACATCCACCTAGTAATGCATTACAATAGTCCAGTCTGGAGGTCATGAACGCATGGACGAGCTTATCTGCATTAGATATAGACAGCATGTTTCTTAGCTTAGCAATATTTCTAAGGTGGAAGAAGGCTGTTTTTGTAATATGGTTAATATGATTTTTAAAAGACAAGTTGCTGTCTAAAATAACTCCCAGGTCTTTTACTGTTAAACTAGTTGTTACAGTACATCCTTCTAAATGCAGGTTAAAATGCTGGAGCTTCTGTGTACTGCTTTTTGGGCCGATGAGCAAAATCTCTTATTAGAATTTAATAATAGAAAGTTATGAGTCATCCAGTCTTTTAATTCTTTAACACACTCAGTTATCCGAGCCAATTGAGCTGTATCATCTGGTTTCAAATAGATATATAGCTGGGTATCATCAGCGTAACAGCGGAAGCTAATCCCATGCCTTCTAATAATATTTCCTAAGGGAAGCATGTACACTGTGAAAAGCAGGGGTCCTAGAACTGAACCTTGTGGCACCCCATAATTTACTTGCATTAACCTGTATAGCTCTCAATTTAAGTCTACAAAATGGTAACAATCAGACAGGTAGGATTTAAACCAGCTTAATTCCTGTCCCTGAATGCGGATGTAATTTTGTAAGCGATCTAGGAGAAGATTGTGATCTATAGTGTCGAATGCAGCACTAATATCTAGTAAAACTAACAGAGAGATGTAGCCTTGGTCTGAAGCTAAAAACAGGTCATTAGGCATTTTAACTAGAGCAGTTTCTGTGCTATGATGGGGCCTAAAACTTGACTGAAACTCTTCAAAGATATTGTTCTCTTGTAAGTAGAACCATAACTGGGCAGAGACAATCTTTTCTAAAATATTTAGATATAAATGGGAGATTTGAAATGGGTCTGTATTTTGATAGTGTGTTTGAATCCAAATTAGGTTTTCTTAATGAGGGGCTTAATAACTGCTAACTTGAGGGGTTTAGGGACGTGACTTAAAGATAGTGAGGAGTTAATAATATTCAGAAGAGGCTCACCATGTGTATGTAACACTTCTTTCAATAGTTTAGTTGGAATAGGATCTAACAGACATGTTGTTGATTTAGCTTTGGTCTAAAGTATCTCTCTTTGTTCATATTTCTGCATTTCTGGTTATAAAGGTATGTAAAGTAACTGTGCTGGGTTGGTCAATGAAACACCTTTTGTAACTATTCATAACTATGCTTTGGAGTTTTATATTTACCACAATAACGAGACATCCAAAGAGCCATAGTCTACATCTTGGGGGCATTTACATAACTCAAGGTATGGTATCTATGATGTATCTACTGTATAATGTACATTTTGTTACTTGCTGTTGTTTTATGCTTCACCTTTTATAGGGCACACTGGTGTGAGGCTTGCCTCGCTTTGAAAGGTGTGATAGACCAGTGGAGGCAAGGGGAAATGAAATGGGAGCATAAAGGGCATGAGAAATAAAGTGCGCTGTAGTAGGGGGAAAACCTAGATGACAAATTGTTAAATAAAGGGGGGGTAAAATATATAGAGGGAACACAATCTCAAAATAAGTTTTACACATGAGAGATGTCAATGTCTCTTTTGATTGTAGCCGTGTTACAATCTGAATAAATCCGGTGCTGCTGGTATACAGAGGAGCAATATATTACTGTAGCTGGCAAGAGAAGTCAAGACAAAAAAAAAAAAAAAAAAAAAGAAATATGATTGTGATGCATTTTAAAAATAGGGCTTGGAATAAATCTTGAATCTGAGATTAAGGATGCAGGATTAGGCCTAAGAACTGAACTCTTCTAACCCACCTTTTTGCTTTGATATGCAAAATTAGTATATGGAATCACTAACATTATTAGTATTGTAGAGGCATTTCAGTCATGTTTGTCATGCTGGCAGTTACGCTTGTCAGGTTTGTGGAAGCACAGAGAAAGAAGCTACAATTCACTCCATCCTGCATAAATCTCCTATCAAAAGCAGCCTTAAGGCTTCTGCTTAGTGTGTGTGTATGAGTGTGTGTGTGTGTGTGTGTGTGTGTGTGTGTGTGTGTGTGTGTGTG
>JAAIIK010000017.1:2358211-2370583 GCA_014706435.1 Silurus glanis | reverse complement strand
TCTATCTATCTATCTATCTATCTATCTATCTATCTATCTATCTATCTATCTATCTATCTATCTACAACACAATCATTGAGAACCTCTGACAGAACACAGGTTGGATCCATGGTTTCATGCCAATGAGGCCAAACTCTGACCCTACCACCTACCCCCTGCCTTTCTGTACAGCAATCAGGGTTTCTGTGATTGTGCTGTTTTTCCAATATACATTTATTCTGTTCTTATCTTTGTTCATTGTAGCCCATCTGCTACTATGTTTAATATGTAGTGTGGTTTGAAAGGCTTTTCAGCTAACCACTGTTGTGAATAATCCTTATTTGAGTAAATATAACCTTCTCATCAACTTGAAGCAGTCTGCCTATTTTCCTCTGACCTCTCTAATCAATCAGGGGTTTCTCGTTTCTCTATTTCAATAGTGTTGAATGCATTAATATCAATCTTCTTTATCTTCCAAATAAACTAAGGATGGCTCCACACGAACAGATTAAAGAACCATGTGAGCCTAATGATACTATGAAGGGTGAACCTCAAGAACCATGAAGATGGAGTTGATTGAAATATGAAAATGGATTGTCATTCATATAAACAGATTGCCATGAAAAGTTTTTTATTCAAGTATTCATTAGAGACCAGATGATAATCTCAACAATGATAAAACTATAATGAATTGATAGTTGGTGACGAGGATGAGGATGGGTTCCTTATCTGAGTCTGGTTTCTCTCAAGATTTTTTTCCTCAAACCATCTCAGGGAGTTTTTTTTTTGCCACTGTTGCCACTGGCTCAATCTTTAGGGATAAACTTACAGTATAAGGACTAATGAATGATGCTAAAATTTATATTTGTAATCTATTTATTTCTGTAAAGCTGCTTTGGACAATGTCCATTTTAAAAAGCACTATACAAATCAAATTGATTCGAATTTTAGGTGAACATTTTCGATGAGACTGGGTTAAGTAGAACAAAAGGACAGTAATAATATTTTGCCTTGATAAAAAGGAAGGTTTATTTATATTTATTCCTCTTTGGACATAGAAAATGCCAAAGCATCCAGGGCATTTCGCTTGAAAGCAGGGCAATTTTTTAACCTTGTACTGTAAATTCTAAATCTTTGAAGTATGAGCCAGTAGGAAAGAATAATGTAACAAAGTTAAAAATTGCAGAAAGGGTAAGTTGGTATCCACACAGGATATATTTTCTTTTCTTTTGCTCTAAGCTGCAAAGATCCAAACTAGCTGTTTTTTTTTGCCCACAAAACCTGAATTTTGCTCCAAAATAGTCAGATAAAAGTATGTTTGTGTGTGTGTGTGTGTGTGTGTGTGTGTGTGTGTGTGTGTATCCTGCTTGGTGACGTGGATGATATGTGCTTCTGGTCCCCTACTGCCTCCATGTTCGGTCACTGGACAGCCGTGTCTCCTTCTTTACATGTGTCCAACCAGGCACATTGTACTCTTCAATGTGTGTGTGTGCGACTGACTATATGTGTGTGTTTGTGTGATGAACAGTAAGGTCACTTTCAGGTCATTCCAGCTGTCACTGCTCGAAACCTCAATCGCACAGTCTCCTTCCCTCTTTCTCTCTCTTGCTCTCTGTCATCTCAACAGCTCAAACATCCCCACACCCACCCACCCACCCACACATCCTCACACTCATTCACACTCTCTCACTGTAGGCCACTGCCATTTTCTGCTAAATGTTGTATACACAGAGTACAGGGAAAATGACATGGAGTGTGAATTAGGCAGCACAGAATCTTTCTCATGTGTGGCTTATCAATATGTAGGGTAAATAGATGATGTAGATGTAGGCTGGTGTGTGTATATATATATATATATATGTTCAAACATGTATGGTGTAGATACAGTAAATGGCAAGAGAAGATCCTCTTCTTTCTCTCACGGATTTCCCAACAGTGTGTGGTGTATGTTCATAAAAACAGAGAAAAAGGAATCCATATCATATTTCTACAATGTTCTAATCATAGCCAATTAGCATACTGACCTTTAGTTTAACCAGTTTTTCATTTAATCAGAATAGATTGCTTCAGTTCGTGTGAATCACTTGTGTACCCTATGTACACTTATTGCACACAGCAAACAAGAGTAAAGAAGAAAAGCTCTCCTGGTAACAGTTACATACAGGGGTTCTCAAACTTTATACAGCCAGAAAGACCTTTAAGTGTAAAATAAATTCCATGTAGAGGTGTTTCACCGACATTATTTGAAAGGGTACAATAATATTGTGGATATATTTTCGGAGTCACAGAGATTTTTATTCCTGCACCTTCTGCAGCAGAGATATGAGAAGACACGTTACACTGATAGGCCTTAATTTTTTTATCAGTGTGTGCAGTATGTGATGTAAACTTTTGCATCGTACATGAACGATCGTCAAATGATTTATGTTTTAACATTGATGATATGCCACATGGATGTCAGCCTGCAGCACAGAACATGTTTGAAATAGTTCCAACTGTAACATCTGATATTAATGATTAATATATTGATATATGTGCTTATTCTAATACATTATTTTTTCCTATAGTAACAACTCATTTGCATGTAGTTGTATGATGGATACACTATAGAATGTAAGTAAAAAAAATATATAAAAATGTAATAGAATATAATTGTTACTATGGTGAGGGCTTCTGTCAGGAGATTATTATTATATTTATAGAGTGAAGTTCCTGTTAATGAATATGTTATAGTCCCTCACGACAGTCCCTCACAAAATCTCTCTCTTTCACTCTTTCAAAAACAAAACAACACAAGAAACAAAGCTTGTCATATTACAAAGACACCTGAAAAAACAAACTCCCTGTGTCCTGAAACATGCATACATTAATTAACATTACACAATTAAAACCCCATTTACAACACCAATTCCAAAATAGTTGACACTGTAAAAAAATGTAAATAAGAAAAAAAATACAATGATTTGCAAATCTCATAAACCTATAATTAATTCACAATAGAACATAGAAACCATATCAAATGTTTAAACCGAGGAAATATACAATGCTTTAGCATGTCTCATAGTTATGAGGGGGCAACAAAAGTCTGGAAAAAGTAAAGAAACATCTTGCAAATACAGTATCTCACAAAAGTGAGTACACCCCTCATATTTCACCAATCATTTTATTATATGTTCTCAAGGGACAATACTATAGGAATTAAACGTGGATATATTTTAGAGCAGTCATGTGCAGCTTGTGTAGCAGTACAGAATTACTGTCCTCTGAAAATAACTCAACATACATACATTATTGTCTAAATAGGTGACAACAAAAGTGAGTACACCCTAAGTGAACATGTCAAAACTGTGTCCAAAGTAATATTTTGTGTGAGCACCATGTTATCTAGCACTGCTTTAATCCCTCTGTTCATGGAATTCAAATCAAATCAAATTTTATTTGTCACATACACATACATACAGGGTACGACATGCAGTGAAATGCTTTTTATGATGGTCCGGCATGAGGGAATAGGATGGGGAGAAAACTAAAACCAAGAAAAAGAAATAAAATATATAAAGATATATATGAGAAAAAAAGGTGTATATACAAGGCAGTAAACAGTAAATCAGTAAAAAATTTAAGGCGGTTTATGTGATTGTCCTTAAAGTGTCTGTGTGCAGTATGGTGTGGTATAAAGTATAAAGTGTACTGTGTTGTGCAAGTCCAGAGCTAAAGTGACAAATTCACCAGCGCTGCACAGGTTGTTGCTGGGATCCTCTTCCACTCCTCCATAATGACATCACAGAGCTGCTGGATGTACATACAGGTGCTCAATAGGCTTCAGGTCTGGACATACTTGGCCATTTCATCACCATCACCATAAAACCACTCTGACTGTAGACAGGACAGAACTTTCTTGGTACTCCTCACCTGGGCATTGCCACACATGTTTTCTGAGTCTCATCAGACCACAGGACATGATTCCTGTAATTCATGCTCTTGGACAGGTTGTCTTTAGCAACGCTTTAGAAGAGGCTTTCTTCTGGGACGACGACCATGCAAACCAACTTGTTGCAGTGTGCGGCAGAGGTGGCACATATCCTTCACTTAAGTAGAAGTACAGATACTCATATTTTAAAATACTCTGGTAAAAGTTGAAGTACTGACTACACTTTTTTACTAAAATTAAAGTAAATAAGTTTGGGCTCTGGCATGTACTTAAGTAATAAGTAGCCATTACTACTACCTGTTTTAGTGTCATGCTGGTAACTGGGCATCATATTTATATTAGGGCCGTCAATCGATTAAAATATTTAATCACAATTAAGCGAATAATTGTCATGAGTTACTTTAAATTAATAATTTCTTTTTTATACTTTTATCAACATGGGCATGGACAAATATTTATGCTTTATGCAAACGTATGTTTATTATATGTGAAACCAAACTCAACATAGTACATGAAGACAAAATATTCTTCTAAATGTTTTAAAGTAATTATGGTGTTTTTAATACATAAATCATCAGGAACCTTTGCTGTTTCCACATGGACGGTTAATGATGTGATACCGGAAAAATTGTACCTCTTACTTTCATATGGATTACATAATCAGAGAATATTTGTTTTCGATGTGATTTGGTTCATTTAAAAGTATTATTATTATGTCTGTGAGGCAAGTATTCACTAGCGAGCCACGCCTAACCAATCAAGCAGCTCATTGATGCGGGGCATTGGATACGCATCGAATTTAGACACCGCGCTAACCTTACAATAGTCCACACAGAAACGGACCGACCCGTCACTCTTGGGCACCAAGACCACCGGGCTGCTCCAATCACTGTGGGACTCCTCGACTACTCCCATGTCAAGCATCACCTGGAGTTCCTCCCAAACCACGTTCTTCTTGTGTTCGGGTAGCCAGTATGGGCGACTGCGCACCAAAATACCGGGAGATGTCTCAATATGGTGTTCTATGAGGTTCGTCTGCCCAGGTAGTGGGGGGAAACACATCCGCAAACTTGTTGCAATTTCTCGACCTGCGCTCTCTGCGATGGCGAGAGGTGGTCTCCGCAGGGGACCGAGGCGGATTCTGACACGGCTTTTGGTCTTACCTCCGGTCCCAGCTCCTTCCTCTCGGGAAGCACCATCACTAGAGACACAGGCACCGCCTCCCTCCATGGTTTTAGGAGGTTCAGGTGGTACACCTGGAGCGCATCACCCCTGTCTGTGCGCCGCACCTCATAGTCGATATCTCCCACCCACCATGTAACCTCAAAAGGCCCTTGCCACTTGGTGAAAACTGCCGTAGCTGCGTGCCCCTATCATACTGCCGGGATTGCCCTTTTTTGAGCCTGTAGCAAATTCCCCAGGGTTAGTTCAGGGTTAGGTCCCAATGTGTGGAGTTTTGCTCTCAGGTCCAGAACGTACTGAATTTAGTTTTTACTACTCAAAGGTCCCTCCTCTCAATTTTCCCGGAGGACATCAAGCACTCCGCGCGGCTTACGGCCGTATAGTAATTCAAAAGGGGAAAACCCTGTGGAGGCTTGCGGGACCTCTCGTACTGCAAATAACAGGGGCTCGAGCCACTTATCCCAGTTCCGTGCATGTGTACGAACTTCCAAATCATGTTTTTGAGGGTTCGGTTAAAACGCTCCACCAGGCCATCAGTTTGTCCGTTACATAAAAGCCGTGCCTTGATCAGTTAGGATCACTTTCGGGATCCCGACTCGGGAGATAACGCGGAAGAGTGCCTCCGCAACACTGCGTGTGGAGATGCTGCGGAGAGGCACTGCTTCCGGATATCGCGTTGCATAATCCACTAAGACTAATGCAAAGCGATGTCCGCATGCCGTCCACTCTAATGGCCAGACGAGGTCCATACCAATTATCCCAAAGGAGACCTCGATTAAAGGGCGCAACAACTGGGTCGTTTCCTCTCTGGTACAAGTGTCCCGCGTCACTTGATATAATTTGTCTTTAATAACGGCGACGCAAACAAGGAAAAGCGGACCAATTCGTACCCAGAATTAGTGGATGGGTGAGGCTCTATGTTTTTTTTCCCTGAATCGGACAGAAATGGCCACCAGTCCCCATGCACACATTTCACCTTCACCCGGCATGCAGTATTCAAAGCCTCGCATTGCACCAGGCTTTGATGGATGGCGGTCTGCTCACAGCCTAAATCCACCAACGCCTTGTGTGTAACCCCTTGGATACTCACCAGTATACGGTACGTTCCCGCTTGATCGGGGGCAGCCTGTGGCGCCTCGGTAATCCGGACCATCACCCCAATTCCATTAGGGGACACTGATCCAGGAAATGCCCCAGCTCCCCGCAGCGCCAACAGACCGGCCCAGGCTTCCGCTCCGCACCTGCGCGGACTGACCCACCCACCTGTGGAACCTGAGACACAGACCTATGAGCAGAAGGAAAGGAAGCAGGAAAGGAAGAGGGTGGAGCTCGCAGCCGAGCGATCGGCTTCGGGGGAATCGACCCCCAGTAGGGGAATTGGAGGGGGCACTGGACCTATTCCACCGTCCGCGGGTGACGAACTGCTCCGGCACCACGCGATCCAGAACCTCGTTGGTGCTCCGGTTCTCGTCCATCAGCCATCTCCAGCATGCGTCACGGAGCTGCTGGGCGAACGCAAACGGTCGGCTGACCTCGCGTAGCGTCAGTGAGTGCGGAACTGCTGTTGGCGCTGCTCCACTTGCTGGATCCGCCGCTCCACTTGCTGGAGGATCGCTGCTTCAGGACATCGTACTCAAGTATGCGATCGCCCAGCAGCTGCTGAGCGGCGAGTTGGGCTTCCCCGGAAAGTAGCGGCAGCAGGTGGAGGGATCGCTCTGAGCCCGTCCATTTCATGACGACGGCCACGTGCTCGAACAGCTCCAGGAAGGCCTCAACGTCGTCCTGCGAGCCCATCTTATTCAGCGTGATGATAGGCGGAGGGGTCGGGGCGGTGACGGGAGCCTCTTTAGAGCTCAGGGCACTCCGGAACTGTATGTCTGTGGTGTGTAAGAGCCAGGAAATGATACACCAGTGGTAGGTTGAAAATGCCAAGCAATGACAGGAAATCTGAAAACAGCATGCAGTGAAAAGAAAAAAAATTTACATTTCACTTCAAAACTAAACAATTAAAACTAAAGTAACGAGCCTGTTTTGAAAATGTAAGAAGTAGAAATATTTGTGTAAAAATTTCATGAGTAAAAGTAAAAAGTTGTCCGAAAAATAAATAGTGAAGTAAAGTACTGATACTAGTAAAATCTACTTACTGTAAGTAAGTTACTTCCCACCTCTGGTGTGTGGTGTATGACAAGTGGCATTGACAAATGGAACATCCGCTTCTGCAACCTCTAAAGCAATGCTGGCAGCACTTGTGTCTGTTTTTTAAAGCAGCTTCTGCACCTGATGCACAGCACATGGACTCGATTGACAGTTGCGAGGCCTGTTCCGAGTGGAAACCGTCTTGGAAAACCTTTGTATGACCCTTGCCACTTACTGTAACTGTACTGGAGAGCAACAATTCTAAATCTCAAATCCTCAGAGAGTCTTTGCTATGAGGTGCCATGTTGAACATCCAGTGGTTCAACTTCTGCTTTGAGTTGTATAGTTAGATTGCATTGTATACAAGATTTGACCACAGAAGAAAGCTTGTGCTCAACAAAATGAGACGGAAGTCTCTGAGATATTTGATCATTCTCATTGCTAGCAGATTGTCAAATAGGATGTAAGGTATGAAAAACAAAGTCCTGTGTAGCTGCAAATAACCATTAAATAGGCTAATTTAATGGTTATTTGCAGCTACACAAGACCTTGCTTTTCATACCTTACATGTTATCTTTGTGTAATATAACATTTGATCGGTAATCAGAATCATTTAACCCCTTAGCCTTCAGCGCCGCTGATATCCCATTGTTCTCAGGTGTTAATGTTGAGCAATAGAATAAATAAAAATGGACAAGCGTAACCATGATTAACTATACAACATTCTAAAGGTCTAAGCCTCAATCAGCGATTTTAAATCACTGTTTTTCAATGGCAATGGCAATTTTCGTGACAAATATGCAAAAAAAAAATCCTTAAAACAAATTTATTTTGCTTTTTCACAGCACTGTATCTTCTATGACTGCACATATTATGAAGATTGTTTGCACATAGTCATTTTTACTTATGTAGAGCATAATACATTTGCATAGCTTTTGGTCTATGCTCAGTGTTTACAGTTTGTTCTACTAGATAAGAGTGGATGCATCATGTGGACAGGCATTTACAACTGAAGCACAAAAATGTCATTGTATATAGACAGTTTAAGCTCTCTTTATGCACAGGAACATACTGGAACTTATTGAAAAGTCTTTGCAATGTGCCATAGCAAGACTTGATTGTTAATTGACTTGATTGCTAATGAGCCATAGCAAGACTTGTGATTGTTTAAACGGTATGCTCAAAAGTCCCATTGTATTGAGAAGCTGCAGATCTTGGCGAGGTTGGTAAGAGCAGGCTAATGCCTAGACAGGAACAGACCAGATTCATGAGTCTGGAACTGGAGCAGATGACCCAATGTTTTTGAGAGTCACGCCATATTTGTTAGAATTTTTTTCCGCAGATGAAGCTTTGAACATAATGGAAATGCTAGCCAATGGAACCAGATGAGGCGTGTCACATTTCCGATGCTTGAACACCACTCAGACTGGTGCACTGTCAACCATCTGCAGTGGCTTCATAGTATACGGTGGCTCACCACCTGGTAGGGAGTTACAGTAGTCAATGAGTCACCCAAGCTTGGAATTTACACGATGAGGGCTGAAGCTTCACTGATTACAGTGTAACCCATCATTTCAGACTGAATTAACCGAAGCAAAAGCCTAGATACAGTAAAGCTCTAACAGTAATTAATTGTATGTGATAGAGACATTCACTGCATTAGCTTTGAAACTAGACATAATTTGCATAATACTAGCACAAACAAAAACAGATATCCAGATAAAAGGGAACTCCGGATCATTTCTGCCTCCCAAGAGCTACATTTGTTTACTCAGTTATATAATTTAAGACCCATCATTCAATTGAAGCATTAAGAAAACAAATGTGACAAAAAGTACGCTGATCATTTTAATTCTCTGCTTTTCTGCTTCTGTGCTTCTGCTTGGCTGTCTGACGTCCAAACCTCTGGTTTTAATCAGAGCTAAATCTATTTCCTTCTCTGTCTCGAGCTGTGAAACAAAGGCACACGTTCATTAAAGAATGCTCCTTCTCTTTTGAGCTGCGATATTGCGTAAGGCATCTTGGGCCGACAATAAGATCTCGCCTTGTTTACCGTGCCGGGAATGGCATGCTCTCAGTATATGAGAGCAAATTTTTATGCTGCCATTTCCAATAAGGTGAACACATCCCCCTTTGTGCAATAGCATAATTATTATCTCTCTGCTGCAATCTAAACTCGTGTACCGAAGATCTGGAGCAGTCTTATATCTTCCTGCTCTGGCTCTGAAGGGGCCTCTTGGTGATCGGCTTTGGAATTGGATTACAACGACCTGCTGCTCTCTTTAATTCAAAAAGTTATTAGGCATACAAATGTCAAGCAGAGAGAAGTGTTTCAAAAATGAAACATTCTGAAAGATTAATTACAATAGGGTTTTCCTCTGTTTTCTTTTAAATCCTGGTAAGATCTGCTCATCTACAAGGTGTCATTTCAGCAAAAAAACCTCCTCTCCCTCAATCCCGCTCCCTTTTCACCTATTAAACACACCGGCTGCTATAAAACTCTGTCTATCCTACAATCACAAGCAATAGCCTGGGGGAATCTGTGCGTGTGTGAGAAAGGAGCCGGATTACTGTAACAGAGAAGGCTGATATCTGTTACAGTAAATGCTTTTTTGGGCCTAGTTTAGTTGATATCTCTGCAATGACTCATGCAGGGGTTTAAGATTCCAGAGCGATTTCATTTCAGAGAGGGCCCACTAAGCCAGGCTGGCAACAACAGCAAATAATAAGCTCCTAAACAACAATAAACAAAAACAACACTAACAAACTCTGGAGGAACAGTAGTATTAATAAGGTCAATAATTATATTAATCACATCATCAGCGATTATTAGTTGAATAATATAAAATAAAAGAATTGACTGATCTTGGGGGTGGGGTACAGTTTCAAGTTTATTTCTTTAGAGCTTTTTACAATAAACATTGTCCCAAAGCAGTTTTATAGAATTTAAGTATTTAAGCGATGTGTGTTTATCCCTGATGAGCAGCCATGGCGACTGTGGCAAGGAAAAACTCCCTTAGATGTTATGAGGAAGAAACGTTGAGAGGAACCAGACTCATAAGGGGAACCCATCCTCATTTGGGTGACATCAAGAGTGTGATTTTAAATCTTAAAAACAATACAAGACTCCGGAGAGTGAGAACTAACAAGTACCGGAGTGTGTGATTATGAGTAATGTCCTTTCTACAGTCTTATCGGTTGAGGTTATGGAACAACGAGCTACTGAGCAACTCATAAAATAGTTAAACATTTGAGATAATCGTAGATTCAGCAAAAGAGGCTTTTTGAGTGTCACATGTACATTAGAGCTGAGTGAAATTCTTTCTCCACGTATGGTCAGCCATGATACAGTGCCTCTGAAGCACAGACGGTTAAGGGCCTCACTCAAGGGCCTCAGAGTGGCAGATTGTCGAGACAGGGGCTTAAACCCCAATCTTCCAAACAAAGCCTTAACCACTAAGCTACAACTTCTCCAAATAGACCAACCAATAGACAGGCAGTTTAATAAGACAGGTCGAGTAAATATCTCCAGTTGACAAAATATAGAATATAATTGTGTACTATGTATATGTATATTATCCAGTCATCTAAAGATATGCTACAATGTGAGAAGTACATTGTATTTTGTTGCAGTCCTATAGTTATAGTTATGTATACAATATTATCATCAAATTAGCAAATATTTCACAGATGAGGTAAAGACAGACACAGTCACTGTATTGTGTTAAGTAGAGATAATGCATGAATTTTTAAATGATGTGTGAATAAAAACCCATGGCTTAAAGTGCAAAGTTATACTACTATTGCTACACTACTAATGCTTTTCCTACTTTTAATAATACTTTTTGCTTACTTATACTACTTTTACTTCTACTACTATGCCTATTGCCACTAATACTAACACCTAGCGATATGCCTACTACTAATGGTCCTACGACTAATACCAATCCCACTCCTTCTACTACTTATACTGCTCCTACAACTAATACTAATCCCCCTCCTAATATTATTACTACTAATACTCATATTCCTCCCACTAATAATGAACTTTCTTTCGGCTTCTCCCATTAGGGGTCGCCACAGCGGATCCTCCGCATGTTTGATTCCTCCCACTACTAATACTACTCCTATTACCACTAATACTTCAACAACTAATATTAACCCCCTTCCTAGTTTAAGTGCTACTAATAATATTCCTACTTCTAGTATTACCACTCATACTACTCTTATATCTACTGCAGCTACTACTTTATGAACCACTTTAGGTGTAGACAAAACAACCATTTAAATTTACATGAATTGCATGATTTATAAGTGCTCAAAATAATTAATTAATTAACTAATTAATCAATAATAATTATAATATGTGCCCACTTTCATATAAACCATTAACCATAACTGTAAAGACTTCACCAATAAATTAAATGCTGATCACAGACCCCTCACCCCCAGAAAAATGGGACTATTCCAGTAACAAGAGATCAAAAAGAGATCAACAAAAAGTGTTTAAAATTGTAATGTTCTATATTTGTACACTGGCCCTATACCATAAAAAAAAAAGGAAAATGCTTTTTGGGTGTAAGTTCTGCTCAAATGTCTACACAGATGTTGCTTCGATCCCTAAGGACTTCAGGAACTCACTAGTGCTAATAAAGTACTGGAATTGCTATGATTATGGCGACTAGGATTCCCCCAAGTGGAATTGGTGAGGGGAAGTAAACAAGAGTGTGTTAAGGACAGTAATGAGACTGAGCCATTGTGTGCCTTCTCAGCCTATGACCCGAACAGCTCTCTGTGGCTCAGGTCATCACTCTCAAATATGACGAAGAGCGAAAGTAATGTGTAAAAGGGGGGGTGGGGGGGGGGGGTATGTGGGTGGCACCTATCTTTCTTTCTGTCTTTCTTTCTTTCTTTCTATTTCTTGCTTTCTTCTTTTTTTGCTTGCTTTTTGTTTTCTTTCTTTCTTGATTGCTCGCTTTGCTTATTTTATTTATTGTCTTCTTTGCCCTCTATCTTAATTTCTATATTTCTTTCTTGTTCTATTTCTTCCTTTCTTTCTTTCTTGTTATATTTCTTTCTTTCTTTCTAGTTCTATTTCTTCCTTTCTTTCTTGTTCTATTCCTTCCTCCCTTCCTTGCTTCCTT
>JAAIIK010000017.1:2345437-2358201 GCA_014706435.1 Silurus glanis | reverse complement strand
CTTCCTTCCTTCCTTCCTTCCTTCCTTCCTTTCTTGTTCTATTCCTTTCTTCCTTCCTTCCTTCCTTCCTTCCTTAGTGCACTTGCTCTGAGGAGCACAATGAATCCCAATTCTTTCCCAGTGTTTGACTCCAGACTGCATATGACATCTGCAATTGTTATTTGTTGTCCTGAGGCGAATCAGGGTGAAATATCAGTAAGCAACACTTCAAGTCACTGCAACATTTGCCATGTTGTTGTTCATGTCGTGTTAGTGCATCAGGAATGCCTCAGAACAGAATAAAGTAAAACACAGCAGATTCAGGAAAGGTGAATGGTTAGAGAAGAGACTCAGTGCAGAGGCAGATGTAATATGTCTTAAACAGAGAAATTAACTGCTGAGGTATCAGACACTTCGGTTATTACTCCATCTACTAGAATCTTGCCAACCTGGGCACAGTGTATGGAGGGTGGACAGTTATAGTTAGCCGTAATACACCAAAGAAATCTAATCACTCAAGAAACACACGCACACGCACACACACACACACACACACACACACACACACACACAGACACACACACACACAAAGAAGACTAAACCCCATTCTCACTGTTTTTTATTGCAACAAGGATCTTTCCCTGTCTTTTTCCCACTCATCCTCTTTCAAGAATTTCCCATTGTTCTCCATGTCCTCCTTCTCAGCATGCATTTGTGTGTGTTGCGTTCTCTGTCTGTCTATAATTTAATCACCCTTTTCTAATACAACACAAGTTTACATTTTAAGCACAAAAGACTGAGATACAGAGAAAGAAACGCCTACACTCGTGTGTTGTTGACAGCATGAACTATGCAGTTTTATTAACTTGCCACATAAAAAAATAAAACTTCAACCAAACAAATGAATAAAGGAGAGATGAAATACACACACACACACACACACACACACACACACACACATATATATACAGTGCCTTGCGAAAGTATTCGGCCCCCTTGAACTTTGCGACCTTTTGCCACATTTCAGGCTTCAAACATAAAGATATAAAACTGTATTTTTTTGTGAAGAATCAACAACAAGTGGGACACAATCATGAAGTGGAACGAAATTTATTGGATATCTCAAACTTTTTTAACAAATAAAAAACTGAAAAATTGGGCGTGCAAAATTATTCAGCCCCTTTACTTTCAGTGCAGCAAACTCTCTCCAGAAGTTCAGTGAGGATCTCTGAATGATCCAATGTTGACCTAAATGACTAATGATGATTAATAGAATCCACCTGTGTGTAATCAAGTCTCCGTATAAATGCACCTGCACTGTGATAGTCTCAGAGGTCCGTTTAAAGCGCAGAGAGCATCATGAAGAACAAGGAACACACCAGGCAGGTCCGAGATACTGTTGTGGAGAAGTTTAAAGCCGGATTTGGATACAAAAAGATTTCCCAAGCTTTAAACATTCCAAGGAGCACTGTGCAAACGATAATATTGAAATGGAAGGAGTATCAGACCACTGCAAATCTACCAAGACCTGGCCGTCCCTCTAAACTTTCAGTTCATACAAGGAGAAGACTGATCAGAGATGCAGCCAAGAGGCCCATGATCACTCTGGATGAACTGCAGAGATCTACAGCTGAGGTGGGAGACTCTGTCCATAGGACAACAATCAGTCGTATACTGCACAAATCTGGCCTTTATGGAAGAGTGGCAAGAAGAAAGTCATTACTTAAAGATATCCATAAAAAGTGTCGTTTAAAGTTTGCCACAAGCCACCTGGGAGACACACCAAACATGTGGAAGAAGGTGCTCTGGTCAGATGAAACCAAAATCGAACTTTTTGGCAACAATGCAAAACGTTATGTTTGGCGTAAAAGCAACACAGCTCATCACCCTGAACACACCATCCCCACTGTCAAACATGGTGGTGGCAGCATCATGGTTTGGGCCTGCTTTTCTTCAGCAGGGACAGGGAAGATGGTTAAAATTGATGGGAAGATGGATGGAGCCAAATACAGGACCATTCTGGAAGAAAACCTGATGGAGTCTGCAAAAGACCTGAGACTGGGACGGAGATTTGTCTTCCAACAAGACAATGATCCAAAACATAAAGCAAAATCTACAATGGAATGGTTCACAAATAAACATATCCAGGTGTTAGAATGGCCAAGTCAAAGTCCAGACCTGAATCCAATCGAGAATCTGTGGAAAGAACTGAAAACTGCTGTTCACAAATGCTCTCCATCCAACCTCACTGAGCTCGAGCTGTTTTGCAAGGAGGAATGGGCAAAGATTTCAGTCTCTCGATGTGCAAAACTGATAGAGACATACCCCAAGCGACTTACAGCTGTAATCGCAGCAAAAGGTGGTGCTACAAAGTATTAACTTAAGGGGGCTGAATAATTTTGCACGCCCAATTTTTCAGTTTTTTATTTGTTAAAAAAGTTTGAAATATCCAATAAATTTCGTTCCACTTCATGATTGTGTCCCACTTGTTGTTGATTCTTCACAAAAAATTACAGTTTTATATCTTTATGTTTGAAGCCTGAAATGTGGCAAAAGGTCGCAAGGTTCAAGGGGGCCGAATACTTTCGCAAGGCACTGTATATTAAAACAAATTAAAAGGCAAATTAAAACAATTAACACAACACACATTTTTTACAACGTCCTTTCTTTACTAAGACATAAAAAAAAAACTTTTCGAATTTTTAATCGCTAAACATTGCCTTGCCAGACAATTTCAGCATTGACCTCTTCTCAGCTGTGCTAACGTGTATTCTGGGGTAGGCAACCGGAACCAGAAGGAGCCACGTAAAATATTTAACAATTACAAACACCACAAAAAAAAAACAACTCTTAAAAGTAATAAGTAATTACAATTTAATTATTAAAAAGTAAAATTAATATTACAAGAATCATTTCCAGAGTGTAAAATAAATGAATAAATATAAAACAATAACACAGGCAGAGATTTTGAGTGAAATGAATATTTATAAAAACTGTTAGAATTACTAATTGTATTAAAAACTTGAAAAGTATTAATTCAAGGTACATTTCGAACAGATAAAAAGCCAGGATAAATGGGGAGGGTTGTGTTAGGAAGGGCATCCAGCATAAAACATGTGCCAAATCAAATATGCGGCTCACAAATAAAAATTTCATACCGGCTCGGTCGAGGCCTGGGTTACCAACGACCGCCACAGGTATTGTTAGCCAACAGGGTACCGGTGGAAATTGGGCTACTGTTGACCGAAGGAGGAGAAGAAGAAGAGGAAGATGAATACAGAGACAGCAGGAAAAGGAGAAGTGGAGGAGAGTGGAGGTAAGGAAAATGCTTGGACAGGTCTGAGGCGAGAAACATGGAATGTAGGGTGGACCTGAAGGGCCTTGGGTAGTTTGAGGCGCACAGCAACCAGGTTAATGACCTTGGAGATGGGGTAGGGTCGCAGAAATCTAGGATGAGCTAACGACACACGGCCTTGAGTAAAAGGTGAGTGGAAAGCCATGCCTTTTGACCAATCCGGTAATGGGGTGCAGGACGGTGCCTTTGGTTGGCCCAGCGAGCATAGCTCTGGGAACCTCTAAGAAGAGCTGTGCGGGCCCTCCTCCAACTGAGTCGGAACTAAGCAAACATAGAAGGGAGGGATGCCTCAGGATCCTGGGTGGAAAATAGAGGGGGTTGGTAACCATAAACCTTCTGAAAGGGCAATAGTCTAGTGGCGGTGGTAGGCAGCGTGTTACGACACAAGTGGAGAATTGAGATTGCAGCTGCTCGGGACAAAAAAGTGTCTTAGCAGGGCAACCCTCAGGAACTGGCTGGTACACTTTAACCCTAGCCTTCGAGGTCTAGGTCCAGGGCATGCACGGTAACAGAAGGAGGAAGTATGGGTGTGGAGGTGGGGTCTCCTTCCTCCACAGGGGAGTGTAATTGGTGAGTCCAAACGGCATGACCAAATATTCATAGTGACCTGACGGTGTGTTTAAAGTTGTCTTCCATTAATCCCCTGTCTGGATACGAACAAGATGGTAGGCATTTCTCAGGTCCAGTTTTGTGAAAATGGAAGCTCCTTGGAGCTGTTCTAAAGCCATGCCCATTAAGGGGAGCGTATAGCAGTTCTTGATGGTAATAATATTGAGACCACGATATTCGATGCAGGGGCGTAATGTCCCATTCTTCTTCTCTACAAAAAAAAAACCCGCACCGGCAGGGGAGGAGAAAGGGCAAATAAGGCCAGGGTAGGAGGTTGATGATGCATCCATATGGCCGATGAGCAGGTAAGGAGGAAGCTCGGGCCTTGCTGAATACTTGTCCTAGGTCATGGTAAACCAAGAGGCAAGGTCCAAGGTCTTGAGGGAAACAGAGGCAGATGGCTGAGCTAAACAGTGGGAATGGCAGAAGGTTCCCCACTCTAAAACTTTACCCGTGGACCAGTCTAGGCAGGGGTTGTGTTTCTGCAGCCAGGGAAAGCCGAGCATGACAGTGGTGTGAGGGGACAAAATAATCGAAAAGGATAGCCACTCCTGATGTTGATCGGCAATGGTGATTTGGAGGGGCTTTGTGCGACAAGTATCTTGATAAAGGAGATGACCATTGAGAGCTTGAACTTGGAGGATGGCTGGCAATGGTTTGGTCTCAATCATTAACTGCTGAACTAGATCCTGATCCAGAAATTCTAAGTCCGCCCCTGAATCCACAAAAGCCGCAAGCTGGTGTTCCTGCCTCCCAGAGAGGATGCGGAGGTCCAGGAGTAGTTTGAAGAGGGCAGGAAGGATTTGGCTCAGTGAGGGCCTCCTCATCAGCGAGCCTGGTCTTTTACTGGGCAGAAAATCTCCATGTGTCCAGCCTCCCCGCAGTAGAGACCTAAGCCTTTGTAGTGACGCCTCTTCTTTTCACTTCATAGGATGGGGTGAAGAGTGGGGTTCTGGAAGGTAGTTTTGCAAGGGGGTGTTCGACGGCGGTATCGCAGCTGAGAGTGGCGATGCTCGGAGCGCCGAGGGGTGCGCTTCACAAGACGCTCCTGCAAGCGACTGTGTATTCGGGTCACGAGGGCAATGAGGCCATCTAAGTCAGGTGGGAGTTCCCGGGCGGCTAACTCATCTTTAACCTAAGCGTCCAACCTCCGATAGAAGGCGTCATAGAGGGCAGTGGGGATCCAACCGCTATCCGTGGCGGCGGTGCGAAACTCAGAAGCGAATTTAGCCACCGAACGCCTACCTTAAGTGGCAGAAAACAGCAAGTCAAAAATCTTCCAGAGTTCACCGGAGAAGGCGGAAAAAGACGAGCAGTGGGGGGTTTTGTTATCCCACTCTGCGGTGGCCCACTGGAGAGCGGGACCTCACATAGCAGAGAAATCACATTGGCCACCTTGGCCACTTCTTGGGAAAGGAAGAGGGTTGAAGTTGAAAAATCATGCCGCATAGAGTGAGGAAGGAGTGAGGAAGGAGCAGTGTCCTGGTTCCCCAGAGAAACGTGCCGGTGGCATCAGGTGAGGTTCACGGGGACTGACCATGACCGGAGCGGGTTCCGTCATGGTCGGTGGTGCAGGAGAAACGACGGCTGTGTCTACAGCGGAGGTACTGGGGTTTTGACCAGCGCGCTGCAGGAAGTCTCGAAGTGTCAAACCAATATCACGCAGCTGCTGGTCGTGGGTGATGGCTATCTGCTTCAGGGAGTCTACACTCTCCCTTAATTCCTGTGCGTCCACGAGGTCCATATTTGGGCCAGATTGTTTTTTTAGGGAACGTGAGTGGAAGGACCCAAATGCAGGATGCAGGCTGAAGTTCAAAAAGGCAGTCTTTAATGAGAAAACAGAGAATAATACCAACTGTCCAAAAACTTATTAACCCCCTTTAAATGGGAGCACCAAATGACAGAGCAGAAAACGTCAAAGAACCGGCAAAAAGTCGTATAGCCATCACATTTTGGCTTTTGTCAAGCGCCTTACACCTTTCACAAGAGCACAGTCTTTGATACAAGATCTGATACAGATGCTAGATGAAGAGCTTCTTCCTCCCACAGAGATTTGAGGAATCACATTTTGTCCCTCAAGTAATGGGTCTTATCAATGCCAGTAATCAGTTTAACCAGTTTACATGGCAGAATTTTTATTTTGTTTGGTTAATAGAAAGTTTCATCCCACCTCTCTCAAACAGATAACAATTTCATTCTGTTTGGGCATTTTTATTTCGATTAAGTTGCTTATATGAAGCATTTTCATTTCGGATTGGACCTTTTACAATGCTCCATGAAAACGCACCTAGTGTTATTCACAGTACCTGTGGTCATAATGTTATGCCTGATTAGTGTGTGTGTGTGTGTGTGTGTGTGTGTGTGTGTGTGTGTGTCAGTGGTGGACCGTTAGGGCCAGCAAAGCCTTCTCTGCAGGCCTAAACAGTATCAGAAGCACTGACCTACATTTACAACCTAAATTCTTATAATTGTTTCATGAAATTGCATTAATTTATTCCCAACAGTTTATTCTCTTCATTTTGTAGCATTTATCTTGGTTGCACTGCTTCCAGTACGTGTATGTGGATGTTAGACTTTTTGTCCAATCAGATTTCAGCCTCTGTGTGCTGCCATGTCAATCTAATCTAATCAAATCAGATAACCTTTATTAGATTTTAGATTCGCCTCACAGAGCCAGCTAGCTGGCCCAGAATAGCGTCAGCATTTTTCCATCCTCTGATTGGTTGGTCAGAGGGAAACCGTTACAGCCAAGTTCGACTAGCAAAACATGTCTGTAGCGCTCTGCACACATTAATACATCTGAGTTAGACTTTTTTATAATTGTGACGTGATGTGATAGTGGTGGTATTAAGAGGTGGATTAAGTTGGGTAAGTCCTCACTGAAGGCCCATGTACGAAATTCATGGCCAGTCACTGGTGTGTGTATATATATATATATATATATATATATATACAGTCCCTGACAAAAGTCTTAAAAGTCGCTTATCTAATTTGTAGAAACACCTGCTATTAACCTGACTTTTAATTAATCAATTGGTGTTAGAAATAGCTCATATGAAAAGCTAAAACCCTCCTAAATAATGTTTAATGCACTGAAATAAATTAGTTTCACTGAAAAAAGATTTATCATTTAATCAAGACAGAAAGGTCAAATTTTGGCAAGACAAAAGTTTTGTCGCCTATACAGAAATTGAACAAATTTACTGCAAATACAAAAATATGTCAGCAAATTAAGTAGTGGTGCTGTGAGATCCAAATTTAATATCTTGTATGACTTCCATGAGCTTGAAGGACTGCATCCATGCGCTTTGGCAAGGATTCATACAATTTATTGATGAAGTCATCAGGAATAGCAAAGAAAGCAGTCTTGCATGCCTCCCAGAGTTCATCAATATTCCTTGGTTTCGTCTTCCATGCTTCCTCTTTCATCCAACCCCACATATGCTCAATGATGTTCATGTCTGGTGACTGGGCTGGCCAATCCTGGAGCATCTTGATCTTCTTCGCCTTGAGGAACTTTGATGTGGAGATGGAAGTGTGCGATGGAGCACCATCCTGCTGCAGAATTTGGCCTCTTTTATGGTTGGGAATATAAGAGGTAGCTAAGATTTCTTGGTATTTTAGACTATTGATGTTGCCTTCCACCCTGCAGATCTCTCGCACACCCCCATACTGGATGTAACCCCAGACCATGATTTTTCCACCACCAAACTTCACTGTTTTCTGGGTGAATCTCGGATCCATGCGGGCTCCAGTAGGTCTCCTGCAATATTTGCGGCGACTGTGGTGTAATTCAACAGAAGATTAATCTGAAAAATCCACCTTCTGCCACTTTCCAGCATCCATCCTTTTAGCAGGCTGTGGGCCTTGGCAAATGCCACACGGTTTTTCAATTGTCTTTTGTTTAGTGCTGGCTTCTGGGCACTGATTCGACCGTGGAGGCCATTTCGAGACAGAATCCGACAAACTGTTCTGGTTGACACAGGGACTTCAGGTGACCAGGTCTCGTGGAGCTCTGCTGCAGTGGAAAATGGGCTGGCCTTGAATTTTCGAGCCAACAAACGGTCCTCTCGAGCAGTTGTCTTGCGGGGTCAGCCTGACCTGGGCTTGTCAAAAACGTCTCCAGTCTCTTCAAATCTTTTTTTTATCCTCTGTACTTGACGCTGAGACACATTGAAGGTGTCTGCCACATCAGCAGTGGATCTGGTCTTCAGCCTCTTGATAATCAAAACTTTAGTCTCAGGGTGAATCTTAGGCATGTTTGCAGAGGTCTAGTTGCAGTTGATGTGAAGGTCTAGTGTACTGGGGTTCTTTTTATACACACCTGAGACCTAATTGATCCATTATTAGTTACAGGTGAAGCTCATATGACAAGGCGACAACACTTATGTCTTTGCAAAAATTGACTCAATGGGCTTTACCAAGCTGTGAATATTAGAATACTTTTTGACAGTTTCGTTTTGCACTGAAACATTATTACAGAAGCTGTTGGGATTAAAATGAGCCATTTCTTGTAAAAAAATCTTGATTAGAAATATATTTCAGCGGCACTTCAGGTCAATTTGTACACAAGCGACAAGACTTTTGTCAGGGACTGTATATATATATGTATATATATATACACACACCATGAATTTCGTACACACACACACACACACACACACACACACACACACACACACACACCCTAGGGTATATACAGAGAATTTTGCATCATAAGCAGTTTTTAAATTTTTTATTCAGTTTTACTTACACAAACAATTATACACAACTTAAGGTATAATAAATGAGGTTTAATTGTTTGAAGAGAGAATCTACACATAGACAATATGGAGTATCTGTTAGCAATATCATAATGCAACCCAACATGACATTCATTCTCAAGTCATATATGGTTTATTAGATATACCACCCCTGTAACACTCTCTTTTTTTCTCTCTCTCTCTAATACACACACGCAGACACACACACATACCCTCAATGTTTGATTGGTGCTCAGATGTGTGTTTTCTGTTCTATCTGGAGTATATTACATTGAGTAGATCCAGATCTTGTAAAACTACTTGGCACTCTAGACAAAACTAGATTTCACAAACGCGTGTGACACACACACACACACACTCCATTTAATCTCTCAATCTAAAGGTCAAGCTACAGGAACAAGAGCAGGAAATAACACGCAAGGGAGCAAGAAAGAGCAAGCAAAAAAAAAAGGATAGGGCAGAGAAAAGAGGGAAAGAAATTCATTAGCAAAAATGTAGCATTTAACAATTGAAACAAAATTTACATTACTCTTTCCATCTATAGCTATCTTTACCGTTCTCTCATCTGGTTTGTCTTTTTATATCTTTTCCTTTCATTCTTTCTTCCTCACTTGTTGTATTGCTCTCTCTCTTTCTCTCTCTTAAATCCATGTATGTCAAGGCCAATTTGTCAGTTTCAATAGAAGAGCTGTGATTGCACCGAAGATACTGCTCAAACCCCTGACACTCACAGACACACACACACACACACACACACACACACACACACACACACGCCAAAGAAATCAATATCTTTCAGACTGCTTGTGTTAGGTAGCGAGCCAAAATAAACAGTGCTGCATTTCATAAAGAGATCAATGACAGAGAGATGAATGTAGGAGCAGCACACACCCTCACACCCAGCCCAAAAAGAAAGAAAAAAAAAAGTCTGACAGCTTATACTAGTCTAACTGGAGATGATATATCTGCATCCCAACACACAGAACTCTTGCCACAGAGGCATATCGAATCTTTAGATAACTGGTAAGCAGACAAAGGCACAATACCACATCTTCCCCTCTCCCTCTCTCTATTTCTCTCTCTCAGAGTCTTTCTATCTTTTGGCATCTTCCTATTTAAAGATTCATGCCAACTGCCAGTCATTGAAATGGTAATGCACTTGATTCACATCTAAAACAAACATGTCAGTGCTGGTCAGACTAACAAAGTGCTTAAATCTTAGTAGCCAAATCATTAAGATTTGTACACAATTAGTACAACTTATTTAATTGTTACAGTTATTACAACTTTTAATTATTTTTTTATTTTGCATTGCTGTCACTTGCCTCTTCAGTGAAACTAAGTTGGCCAGTTATCAGTTTAGCCAGCAGACCTGAAACAGGAGACCGGACTAACTGATAAAACAGATAAAATAAGTGAGGTTGAATAAAGAAAGAAAGGAAATGGGATGAGTAGGAAATGGGATTGGGATAAATAAGGATGAATAAGGATTAATATTGCTGCAGCTAAAAATGTAGCTGATTAGAGGCTGCAAGAAAGCCGATTGGGTGGCTTGATTATAGTATTGGAGAGAGTATATGTGATCCTTGATAAACAGACTGGCAGAGAGATTGTCTGTGATCCTTGACAGACTAAATAAATGATTTTGGGAATTTGGACAAAGGGGACCTTTGAATAAAGACAGGTGTTGCTAGGATAAGAAAACTCCCAGAATGTGAGAATAAGCCCTAGGTGTTGTTGAGAATGGTAAGCAGAAATATATACATGTCTATATACACCCACCAGCATAGCTTTATGAACTGTATGGTCACCTTTTGCTGCCAAAACAGTCCAGACGGGTCACGCATCAACAGCATTAACTTATTTAGCAATTTGAGCTACTGTAGCTCATCTGTTTGAGCCTTGACCACCCATTACCATTTTATTTTCTTGTTTGGTTTTGTTTAAAGACAACTTTAAAAAGTAAAAATAAATTAACTGAACACAAGTATGTCAGTATACCAAGGACATTTCAAGGTGGTATGAGATCCTGTCTCAATCAATCACATTCTTTTGGAAGCACATTCTTTTCTTCTCAAACCCTGTTTCCATAGTGAATAAATTGCACATGTATATTCAGTATGGACATAGATACTAACTTGTGTATGTTAAACTTTCACACAGACATGCCTCAAATTGCATAGTAATGGCATCATACACGACCAGAGGCGTCATTATTTTATGTATACATGCAAATATTAAGTAAAAATGGGCCTAAGTGGAAAATTACAACATTAAACATAGATAGTATTATGTAATGAGCTTACATTCAAAGTTGAAGATGCTGAGATTTTCACTGAAAATGAAGAGTATGGACAGGATAAGAAATGAGTTTATTACCGGGACAGAAAATGTAGGTCTTTTGGGGCAAGGTGAGAGAGGTGTGATTGAGATGGTTTGAACAATGGCAGAGGAGGGACATGGGGTATATCGATAGAAGTATGCTGAGCCACCAGGAAGGAGAAAAAGGGAAAGGCCAAGGAGGAGGTTTATGAATGTGGTAAGGAAAGGCATGCAAGCAGAGGAGAGGACAGAGTGGTACGGAGACAGATAATCCGCTGTTGCGACTCTTTACGGGAGCAGCAGAAAGTAGAAGAAGAAGATGTAACCAGCTTTATACTATGGGTATATTGTTCAGTGTCAAAACTTGTTCCAAGAGAAAGCAGAATATGGAAAAAAATAACCAAATAAATAGCCCTATGATCTGATAAAGGAAAGCAAAGGACTAGCTATTGAGTTATAAGTAGGGCACTGTTGAGAAATGCAAGCTTCCTAGTTACACAGTCTCTTCTCATGGATCGATGATTTTTACGTAGCCATATATGCTGCCAAGTTATTCATTTGTCTAGAGTGCAACTCAAACTGCTTTCTTGGCTTCTGGACCTGGGGCTTGGGCCAAATTCAGCTCATAGCCAGGAAACAAGTCTGCCAGCTGAGCATGCTGTGTCGACATTGGCATAGCTGTAGAGTCAGTACAGGGGATGCTGGAGTCAGACAGTGCTTCCTTGAGATTGTCGATGCCAAACAATGAGCTGAAGCCCATATTAACTTTGAAAAAGAATCAGAGACTGACCACAGGAGTTTAAGTCCTTTAGAATGGCTATTATTTGCTAGATAAAGCTATTGGTGCAATGAATAGATAGATAGGAAAGCACTAAAAAATAGGTTGTTGGTGCAGTACAATCCAAGTGATTGGAAAACAGACATTTGTGTGGACAGAATACCCACTTCAATTCAAAGAGCTGAACATTAGCAGTAATCTAGCTAAAAATAGCAGGCTTAGTATAAAACAGAGAATGGTATGTTGAGGTGAGACACATTGGGTGCTACAAGCTCCACAAAAAAAACAAGCTATTTGAAGAAAACACAGAGGGTGAATCAATTGAGCTGTAAACATGAGTACAGACTGTAAATAAAATCGCTTAGCGCAGACAAAGCCACCAGCACTGAAGAGAAATGCTCAAGGCTAGTGCTCTAGTGTCTAGCATAATGCCTGAAATATCTGAAGAAAAGCATACTCAGCAAAGTAGAAAGGAATAAGAAAATTCCAAGCATAGGAAGAAAAAAAAAAACCACTTGTACTTCTGACCACAGTCGCATGCTGCTAAGCTGAAAACAGTGTTATTCAGTTTATCTAGTACTGTAGTATGTTCACAGGTGAGAATGGAAAAGGGAACGGTTTTGTGTGATGGTGGTAAACAGCATCTACCTCACTCTATGACCCTGATGAATAAATCTTGGCATGTGTACACACACAATGTAGTATTCAGGTTCGTTCACTCCTCATGAGATTTTTATTTGTTTTATTTTATTTATTTTTAACTATTCAAATTGAGTAAATTGTTTAGATTTTTCTTGATGTTTTTCTTGATCAATCAAAAAAGGCATTAGTTTAATGCTTATCTAATGCTTATTTACCATGCCACCTAGAGACACTCTTCTTTCTCTCACTCACTCACTCACTCACTCACTCACACACACACACACACACACACACACACACACACACACACACACAC
>JAAIIK010000017.1:2311426-2331165 GCA_014706435.1 Silurus glanis | reverse complement strand
ATATATATATATATATATATATATATATATATATATATATGTAAAGAATATATATATATATTTACCCAATCTGTCAGTTTTTCACTGCAAACACCAAAGACTGCTTACTTACTTACGTAAAGACTTTACATGTCAATGTTAGGAATTGATCCTGTGTATGCAGAATAATCCACTGCTGGTTTGTGTTAACTGAGCTGTTATTTTCACATCTGCATTGTGCAGTAAAAAAAAAAAAGAAAAAGTCAGTGTAGAGGTTTTCTTGTGTCAACTGTGCCAATGACAAGACAAAGACTTTGACACTTAGTTAGAAATAGATCGAGAACAAGAACACACACACACACACACACACACCACAGCCGTGAACACAAAATAGACAATTCTCAAAGATCACTAGCATTAGTGGATAGATTACCTGCTGTTCAGTGGTGCATACTGCATGTAGTCTGGCAAGTGTATGAAGTGAGAAGAATAAAAAAATCGAAATGATAACCCTTTGACAATTGTATTTATATCAAATACTCCATCATACAGTCTATGGTTGACTTTGTTGAAGGTCCCTGAACATGAAGTGTGTGTGTGTGTGTGTGTGTGTGTGTGTGTGTGTGTGTCAGAGATGTTTGATGTGAATAGGAAGTGTAAAACAGTATTTTATTTTATGGCACATATTTTACCGAGGTGGGCATCAACAACAACCCTTAAGCGATATTGCAAACGATATGTAGGTCACCATGTAATTTTTTCAAGAAAATATCTAAAATACACTTAAATTACATGCTCAGATGCCAAAGTGGCAAAGCGTTTGCTTTCCTTATTCACTATTTGGTCCATAACATGTAGTGTGACAGCTGACTTGTCATATGAAGATTATAGTGTTTAAGAAATGTCCTTTAAAAGCTGTTTGAGCTGTTATACATCTGGATGTGCGGAGGAGAGGAAAAGGAAATCCTACATGCTTGTAGGTACACACACAGTAATATAGGTTATGTAATCTAAATTTCTTCTTACAATTTCCAGGGATTTTTTTTTTATATGGAATCACTAGTAATTACAACATATTTAAGCATAAAGCCTATAGCTGAAAATGCCAACAGATGCATAAGAATTGGCAGCTTTGGAATATGCCTATTTTTAATCACAATGACAAAAAAAGTGTCTTTAACAGATTGCATCCGTGTTCTTCTAAATTGAAGTCTCATCTTCTTCGTCTCTTTCTAATTTGACAGTACAAGCAGTTCATACGCTTCATTGGTTTATTTATATAATTATTTATTTATTCGTTCAACACCAATCACATTATTATCCCTTGTAAATCAATTGAGCCACCAGACACCAGTTGGCTGTGGATTTAATTAACAACTTCAAAACAGTCACTAGTTAGAAGAAGGAGTCATTCAGTCATCTCCACAACTTTTTAAACACATTTGTGTCCACCCTGCACTTAATCCACTCCTTGCACTAGAATTTTCCGAGACACCAAGTTTGAATTTTAATATCCAATATAAATGTATTTTTTTGCAAAATAGTTGAATAAGATTGTGTTGGACAGTAAATGTTCACATGAAACACCAAAATGGGGAAAAGTGTGATCTTAGTAACTTTGGCTATGGTGTGGTTTTCAGATGGGCTGGTTTGAGTGTTTCTGCAGATCTCCTGGGATTTCCACACAAACTGGTCTCTAGAGTTTTAGCTGAATAGTAAAAAAAAAAAAAAATACTTCTTACAAATAAAAATATCTTGAATATACAGTAGTACATATTCACTCTGTGCAGCTGGGGATGGCTCCACATCAACAGCCTAAAGATCGATTAAATTACTGAGTAATTTCACTTCAAGAACATTGAGGATGGATTTGGACTGTAATTAATACTAACAGTCTATTATAGTGTCTCATGACCACAGTATTTTGCCCATCACTGCACACCTTAATGATGATGAACTGTAATTAATGGACATTCGGTGCCACCCAGGAGAAGATGGGTTCTCTTTTGAGTCTGGTTCCTCTCAAGGTTTCTTTCTCAGGGAGTTTTTCCCTCCCACAATCACCACTGGCTTGCTGGACAAACCTACACTTATAAATTACAGCTTTATCTCTGTGAAGCTGCTTTGAGACAATGTCCATTGTTAAAAGCGCTATACAAAGAAAAATGTATTGATTCGAAGCTAGAATTTCCATTGTAATGCTTAATGGTTCCTCATGCATCTCCATAGTTCCTGGTCCTCATCTTGACATCTGACCAGACATCCAGTCATACATCAGGGAGCACACAGTGTTTGCATAGCATGCTTATAATTGACCAATTGTTGCTAAATTGTTTCACAGCTGCAGCTGTGATCAACAAAATCTCCCAGGGACTCAAGTGTTTCAGCAATGCATAATACCATACACTTTCCCTACTTTACCCCTCTCCTTCTCTCTCTCATATATAATTAGGCTATTATAAACACATGATCTGATTATTTAAGACACAGGCAGGTTTGTTGTATTATTAGGTGATGTAATTAGATTGAGTTGAATGGTAATGTAGATTCAACAGCTCTTGTACCAGCCGCTCCGGATCTCCCAGAGGCAAAAAAGAGCAGAGATGACACATTTAAGCAGCTTAGAAGCACAGAATAATTCCACTTCAGCCATCTTTACAAATGCACAAGCACACACACGCTTGCAAAGAAATTAACCTCTCACCACTAGAGCAATCCACACTGTCTAATACAACCCTATCAGCTGCACACACATTCTCATCATCGCGGTTGACACATCGCGAGTAAATAAGTTTGCGTGTTTGATGCAAAGCGTCGAATGTTTGCCGAACCGACTAAGAACCTAAATGCTTCAGAGAATAAAAAATGCCCTTCATAAGGATAAGTAAGTTCACAAACAAGTCGCACTACAAACAATTCAACATGTTTTAATTGCTCGGAGCGATTTATTCTAAATTAATTCTGTATAACAAAGCTCACAAGAGTAAACTCAATATTGAAGCACTAATGCTTCGTAGCTGGTGGTTAATGAGGAAGGATATAACTCGAGTGATCCAGCAGAGCCAATTTAATTCCACCCTGATGCAATGTTCTTCAACAAATTCAAATTTTTTTAGGATGGCGTCCCCTTTCACATGTGTTCATTTAACCAAATATTTTAGAAGAGGTTAATTAAAGATTTAAACTTTGGTCTCGATTGACCATGCAGAATTCTCTTAGTGTCTCAGTGGTTGATTCAGAATCTTGGTGTTAAAACACCAGAAGCTTGGTTTATGTTTGCTGGTGTGGAAGGACACTGTTCTTTTTATTTTTAAAATTCTTTATGTACAACCCCAATTCCAGAAAAGTTGAGACAATGTGTTAAATGTAAATAAAACAGAATTCAATTATTTGCAAATCTAATAAATCCATATTCAATTCACAATAAAAAAAAATACATAAAAAAAATGAGAATATGTACCATTTTAAGGAAAAAATATTTTGGACTGCAGCATGTTTCCAAAAAGTTGCCTTCTGTGTAGTATCAAGTCTTTCCATCCGTATACATCTGGGAACTGAGGAGACCAGTTTCTGACGTTTGGGGAGAGGAATGTATATGTGTCTGATACAGGACTATAGCTGGCCAACAGTTTTGGGTGTCATTTGTTGTTTTTTTTTATTTCATGATGCACCAAATGTTTTCAAATGGTGAAAGCTCTAGACTGCAGGCAGGCCTGTTCAGCACCTGGACTCAGTATGCAGTTAGTATGCAGTTAGCATCGTCTTGCTCAAATATGTGAGGTCTTCCCGGATAAAGACGTTTTCTGGGTGGAAGCATTTGTTGCTCTAAAACCTGTATATGCTGTTCAGCACTGATGGAGTCTTTCCAAATGTGCAAGCTGCCTATTCCACAGTCACTAGTGCACTCTCATACCATCAGAGATGTTTGTTGTACTTTCATGCATAGTCATGGTGAATGTTGGATGAATATTGCTTAAAGGGGATTTTTAATGGAAAATGGTGGTATTTAATGGATACTGCTGGTGTTTTATGGAAAATATTGGAGTTTCACCGAGCATGTTGTACCTAGTCAAGACTGGTGTTACTGAGCCCTATTTGTATATTTTATATATACGTTTAATTAATGTTAGATGTAACTGTTACAGGGTCATTCCAGTAAGGACTGGACATAATAACTAAAATACTTGAATACATTTAGACCAGCTCTATTGCTTAAGCATTTTAAATAAAAAATACACCTTCAAATAAACCTTCCGTCAAAATAAAGATCATAAGAAGTATAAGAAGTAGTTTGTCCTCTTAAAGGCGTAAGTCTCCTATTATCAGCATGGTAGTTGAGTGACATGAGGCCATCGGTGGCAGTAATTAGTGTGTGTGGCATGTGTTTGGCGAAAGATGAGTAATTACTCATCAGCTGGAGAGGCCGGCCTGTGATAAAGCACTCATTCTCTGCGGCTTATCTCAGGTCAGGGATAAAAAGTGTGGGGAGGGAAGGAGGACAGGCAAGATAAAATGGGATTGACAAGCCGCTAGCAGGGCTAAATGCTAATGCGCCAGGTGACATTTAACGGGGGCATGGCGCATAGACTTGCTACGCGCTCGGTCAGTCGCACACGCGAACACACACGTGGGTTGGTTGACAGTACCCAGCCCAGTGGGGTCCACAGTCTGGGAAGGTTAATAACTCAGAAGCCCTTTTCCCCCTGCCAATAGATTACTTTGAGCTTTATTACGCTGTTTAACACTGAGTGAAAGTAACTACAGTTTACTAAAGGTTTTTCATAGGAGCTGTTCTGGGAACAAGGCATGCATACAAATGAAAAAACAAACAAACAAAAAAACGCTTTTCTAAATGAGGTTTTAACAACATGTACATTTGCAGCTTTGCCTTACTGTATGTTAATCGTTTCATTGAAGATATAGGGCAGCAAGACCTGGCATTGCATTTTGCCAAGCTTCACAAATGAGAAACCTTTTGATTTTCCATTATTAAATTTATGTCAAATGGCATAGAGATGTCCAGTGTAGAGGTGTAACAGTACACAAAATTCATGGTTCGTTTTTGTCACGGTTCGGTTAAATTTAAGTACGGTTAGGGAGAAGAAATGCGAAACATAAAATTGCGTGTCATTTTTTTTTACGCTTATTATTATTAACATTTGTAAACATCAATAGTTTATATTTGATGTAATGTGGTGGAGGTAGTAGTTCTGTGGTTAAGGCATTGGACTTTGGATCGGAAAGGTCACAAGTTCAAATCCAACCACCACCAAGCTGCCACTGCTGGGCCTTTGAGCAAGGCCCTTAACCCTCCCCTGTTCAGTTGTAAGTCGCTCTGGATAAGGTCTTCTACCAAATGCTGTAAAATATTTATTTAAAAAATAAAATAATAAAATAAATCAAATTATTGCAATTCACTTATATTGATTTAATTATGTAATCATTGAAATTGGCAAAAATGTAATTGATTAAATAAAAGGAAATACATGGAAAAAAAATAATTAAATAGTTTACATTTGTTAGACCCCATTTAGCATTGCACAGATGTGTGTTTTCCATTTAATATTTTATTCTATTAATTTCAGCATACTTTAACAAATGCCTTCATTCCTTCCATCCTTTATTCATTCATTCTTCTTCTTCTTCTTCTTTCGGCTGCTCCCATTAGGGGTCGCCACAGCGGATCATCCGTCTCCATACCACCCTGTCCTCTACATCTGCCTCTTTCACACCAACTACCTGCATGTCTTCCCTCACCACATCCATGAACCTCCTCCTTGGCCTTCCTCTTTTCCTCCTACCTGGTGGCTACATCCTCAGCATTTTTCTACCAATATAATTCATGTCCCTCCTCTGCACATGTCCAAACCATCTCAATCTCGCCTCCCTCACCTTGTCACAAAAACATCCTACATGCGCTGTCCCTCTAATAAACTCATTTCTAACCTTGTCTATCCTAGTCACTCCCAACGAAAACCTTAACATCTTCAGCTCTGCTACCTCCAGCTCCACCTCCTGTCTTTTACTCAATGCCACTGTCTCTAATCCATACAACATCGCAGGTCTCACCACAGTCCTATAAACTTTCCCTTTCATTCTTGCAGATACCCTTCTATCACAAATCACTCCTGTCACTCTTCTCCACCCACTCCACCCTGCCTGCACTCTTTTCTTTACTTCTCTAACACACTCTCCATTACTTTGCACTGTTGACCCCAGGTACCTGAACTCCTCCACCTTCTCCACCTCTTCTCCCTGCAACCGCACCACTCCACTGCCCTCCCTCTCATTCACACACATGTACTCTGTCTTACTCCTACTGACTTTCATTCCCCTTCTCTCCATCGCATATCTCCACCTCTCCAGGCTCTTCTCAACCTGCTCACTACTCTCACCACAAATCACAATATCATCCGCAAACATCATAGTCCAGGGAGACTCCTGTCTGACCTCGTCCGTCAACCTGTCCATCACCACTGCAAACAGAAAAGGGCTCAGGGCCGATCCTTGATGTAGTCCAACCCTCACCCTGAACCAGTCTGTTGTTCCTACTGCACACTTCACTGCTGTCACACTGTCCTCATACATGTCCTGCACCACCCTCACATACTTCTCTGACACACCTGACTTCCTCATACAGTACCACAGCTCCTCTCTCAGCACCCTGTCATACGCTTTCTCTAAATCCACAAATACACAATGCAATTCCTTCTGTCCTTCTCTATACTTCTCCATCAACATCCTCAAAGCAAATAAGGCATCTGTGATGCTCTTCCTCGGCATGAAACCATACTATTGCTCACAGATGGTCACCTCTTCTCTCAGCCTGGCTTCCACTACTCTTTCCCATAACTTCATGGTGTGACTGATCAACTTAATTCCCCTGTAGTTACTGCAGGTCTGTACATCTCTCTTATGCTTAAAGATCGGTACCAGCACACTCCTTCTCCATTCCTCAGGTATCCTCCCACCTTCCAGAATCTTGTTAAACAATCTGGTTAAAAACTCCACTGCCATCTCTCCTAAACATCTCCATGCTTCTACAGGTATGTCATCTGGTCCAACCGACTTTCCACTCTTCATCCTCTTAATCGCTGCTCTCACTTCCTCCTTACTAATCCTATCTACATCCTGCTTTACCAACTCCACATCATCCAACCTTCTCTCTCTCTGATTTTCCTCATTCATCAGCTGCTCAAAATACTCCCTCCACCTTCTCAACACACTCTCCTCACTAGTCAACACATTTCCCTCTCCATCCTTTATTGCTCTAACCTGCAGCACATCCTTCCCAGCTCGGTCCCTCTGCCTGGCCAATCGGTACAAATCCTTTTCTCCTTCCTTAGTGTCTTTATTCGTTCATTTACTCCCTCAATATGGGCAGTGGTGATCCAGTAGTTAAGGCTCTGGGTTATTGATCATAAGGTCAGGGGTTCAAGCCCCAGCACTGCCAAGCTGCCACTGTTGAGCCCTTGAGCAAGGCACTTAGCCCTATCAGCTCCAGGGGCGCCGTACCATGGCTGACCCTGCGCTCTGACCCCAGCTTCCAGATGAGTTGGGATATGCGAAAACCTTTCAGAAATTTCCCCACTGTGGGACGAATAAAGGTTTATCTTATCAATATGTGGAATTATTAGGATTTTCTCCTTTAATAAAAATTTTTGAAGCTGGACATAAAACACTAAATAATTCCTAGCTTTAGCCATTCTTTAGAGTTTTCACAAAACAAATTTTATTTCTGGTATGGAGCGAGTAGCCACAGTGACACTGCGCTAACTTCTTTTTTATGACCCTGACATTGTTGCGTATGTTTTCAAGTTTAATAATAATAATAAAAATAAAAATAATAATAATAATAATATGCATTCAGAGTGCGAGGCAAAGACTAAACAAACATGCGGTCTGCCACTTAATACTTTTCTGACGAAACTAAGATTTTAACTACGTTCCACACATAAAAAGGAACGCTTTCGGTGAACGTGTGTACCAAACCGAAAGCCCTGTACTGAACAATTTCAGAACAAAAAAAAAATGTGTACCCTTACACTTTCATATATCTAAATTAAATAATAATAATTACTATTATTTCTTTTTCCAAATTCCCAGTCAAGAACCAAATCCGTAATAAGCTTTTTTGTTATAAAGCAGGATTATTTCAATCCTGGGGAAAAATTTCAGCACTGCAAATACTGAGGACAGAAAATATTTGCATGTTAGTGATCCTACCCAAATTTATTTTTCTTAATGATTTACTTATTTGGCACAAGCAAGAAAGTTGAGTGTTTATTAATGGGAAGCTCTTTATATCAAGATTCTATCTTACAACAACCTGCTACCTGTATTGTGGTTTTGGAAGAAATTTAGTTTGAATAATTTGAATAAATGTCATGTTTTTTTTGTTTTTTTTTAATTCTACGACTGCGTTTAAGTGCCACATAAAAATATAAAAATAAATTACATGATTACGAGATTAAAGTCATAGCAATACAAGAATAAATAATATTTATTGTAATATTTTGAGGTAAAAAAAGTCACGTGCCAGTAGCAACTCCTTCAGGGTCCTCGTAGTCTCTTGATAAACATATCCTCTTCGAATAGCATGCAGATGTAACCATCAATATCCTTGGAGTTGACCACTGGTCGCCATTTTAGACTGCACAAAAGAGGCCATTTCCATTATGTCTGTCTGATATTTTCTTCAGAATAAATTAAGTTTCCTACAAAACCACTGCAGTGTCTGTTTGCTAATTATAACTCTGTGCTGATGCACCAAAAGACAAAGCATTTATTTATTGCTAAATCCCAACCTAATGTAGGATTTAACTAAATTTTCAACATCCATTTATGCGAAACGTTTTTCACGATACAGTTGTACCTCAGAATTACGAATTTTATTTGTTCCAGAACACAATTCGCACTCTGAAATATCCGTTATACTGATACGAATTTCCCTATAAGCAATAATGTAATAATGTTCTCTTTTTTGATACACTTTGCTTTGTTTCACTGCTTTCAGCTTTTTTTGTTACACTCATAGTTTATGCGATACTGTTTGGTGATGAATATTAACGGAACAAAGACACAGCGATAAACACAGCGCTAAGACAGTGCTCTCACTATGAATTGAATACGCTAACTGAGGGTTGAGAGGCATGGGAGAGCGTGGGAAGCTTTTTAGCCCGATTTTAAAACATTATAGAAAATGTTTAACATTTTTTAATTGTAGAAAATATTTATGAATTTCGATTAGTATTCTGAATTATACATATTCGGGGGCATTTGTATTCTGAGGTACCACTGTACTGTGATTTTTCTCAAAATATTACCACTTTAACCTCATATCGCTACAACTTCATTCATCAATCACATCAACATTCATCAATCACATGCACACAACACACTTAGCAGGGCTACTAAGGCCACACCCCTACACGCACTGTGTATTCTCAGTCATGTTTACATCACTGACTCCCTCTGTCTCATCCATGTTAGCTATACTTCTTGTTGCCTTCTGCTTTGCTTGTTGTTAGCTTCGTAGGCTAGCCTACATCTGTGGTGTGCGATAGGCAGGAAATGATACACCAGCGGTAGGTTGAAAAAGCCGCACAATGACAAGAAATAGTTTGATGGGCTGAAAACGTCATGCGATGAGAGGAAAAATATTGAGCATGTCACCAAACAGATTAAAACTAATGAGCCTGGTTTGTAAATGTAAGAAGTAGAAAGTACAGATATTTCAAATTCTGTACAGATTCCAAAAAAGTTGGGACACTGTACAAATTGTGAATAAAAAAGCAATGCAATAATTTACAAATCTCATAAACTTATATTTTATTTACAATAGAATATAGATAGCATATCAAATGTTGAAAGTGAGACATTTTGCAATGTCATGCCAAATATTGGCTCATTTTGGATTTCATGAGAGGTACACATTCCAAAAAAGTTGGGACAGGTAGCAAAAAGATAAATGTACATGTAGGGAACAGCTGGAGGACCAATTTGCAACTTATTAAGTCAATTGGCAATGATTGGGTATAAAAAGAGCCTCTCAGAGTGCCAGTGTCTTTTAGAAGTCAAGATGGGCAGAGGATCACCAATTCCCCCAATGCAGCGGTGAAAAATAGTGTAGCAATATCAGAAAGAATTTGCTCAGAGAAAAATTGTTTGAAGTTATCATCATCTACAGTGCATAATATCATCCAAAGATTCAGAGAATCTGGAACAATCTCTGTGTGTAAGGATCAAGGCCAGAAAACCATACTGGATGCCGGTGATGTTTCGGCCCTTAGACGGCACTGCATCACATACAGTTCACATACGGTGAACACAATCCACCGTGCCATTCGCCGTTGCCGGCTAAAGCTCTATAGGTCAAAAAAGAAGCCATATCTGAACATGATCCAGAAGTGCAGGTGTTTTCTCTAGGCCAAGGTTTATTTAAAATGGACTGTGGCAAAGTGGAAAAAAGTTCTGTGGTCAGACGAATCAAAATTTGAAGTTCTTTTTGGAAAACTAGGACGCCATGTCATCCGGACTAAAGAGGGCATGGACAACCCAAGTTGTTATCAGTGCTCAGTTCACAAGCCTGCATCTCTGTTGGTATGGGGTTGCATGAGTGTGTGTGGCATGGGCAGCTTACACATCTGGAAAGGCACCATCAATGCTGAAAGGTATATCCAAGTTCTAGAACAACATATGCTCGCATCCAGACGTCGTCTCTTTTAGGGAAGACCTTGGCATTTTCCAACATGACAATGCCAGAGCACATACTGCATCAATTACAACATCATGGCTGCATAGAAGAAGGATCCGGGTACTTAAATGGCCAGCCTGCAGTCCAGATCTTTCACCCATAGAAAACATTTGGCGCATCATAAAGAGGAAGATGCGACAAAGAAGGCCTAAGACAGTTGAGCAACTAGAAGCCTGTATTAGACAAGAATGGGCCAACATTCCTATTCCTAAACTTGAACAACTTGTCTTGAACAACTTGCCCAGATGTTTGCAGACTGTTATAAAAAAAAAGAGGGGATGAAACACAGTGGCACACAGTTTTTTTAAACCTGGACCCATGCTGGCCGAGCGAGATCCTGAAAAAGAACAAAGGACGCGACCCATACCGACGTCTGCGAGGGAAACGAGCTGGCGTCAGGAACAGGCTGAGGGCATGCGCACACCGCGCTCCTTTACTTAGAATCCTGTTAGCCAACGTCCAGTCACTGGAAAACAAGCTCGATGACCTCAGGGCAAGGGTCAAGTTCCAGAGGGACATTCGGGAGTGCAACCTTCTCTGCTTCACCGAGACATGGCTGAACCCAGGGGTACCAGACCACGCCATCAAGCCAGCCGAGTTTTTCTCGGTTTACCGCATGGACAGAACACTGGTGTTGGGGAAGTCAAGAGGAGGTGGAGTGTGTTTGATGGTGAACAACCACTGGTGTGACAGCGCGAGCATCGTTCCCCTTTCACGCTGCTGCACACCAAATCTGGAACTACTGACCATCAAATGTCGGCCCTTTTATCTACCTTGGGGAATTCAGCTCGGTCATAGTCAGTGCCATTTATATTCCACCTCAAGCGGACACGGACACTGCAGTATGGGATTTACACGAGACAATAACACTTCAACAAACACAGCATCGGGATGCTGCGCTCATTGTGGTGGGAGATTTTAACAGTGCCAACCTCAAGTGCGCACTACCAAACTTTCATCAGCACATTACCTGCCCCACCAGGGGCAAAAGGACACTGGACCACTGTTACACACTGTTCAAGAACAGCTACAAGGCACAATCACATCCACCGATCGGGAAATCGGACCATGCCGCCATCTTCCTCATGCCTGTTTACAAACAAAGGCTGAAACAGGAAGCTCCAGTTCAGAGGGAGGTCGTGCGCTGGACTGACCAATCGGTGGCCGCTCTGCAGGATGCTTCGGATGACACAGACTGGGACATGTTTAGGCGCAGCTCTGATGACGTCAACATGTTTTTAGAAGTGGTTGTGGGATTCATCGGGAAACTAGCGGATGATACGGTGCAGAAAACCACCATCAGAACGTTTCCCAACCAGAAGCCGTGGGTGGATAAAACCATCCGTGCTCTGAGATCCTGCTCCGCTGCCTACAACATGGGGCTCATCACTGGGGACATGGACGAGTACAAAGCTGCGTCTTACAGTGTTCGCAGAGCGGTGAAGGATGCAAAGTGGCGCTACGGGAGGAAACTAGAGTCACAGTTCCAACATGGTGGCTCTAGCACTAGATTTACTAAACCTGCACAAATTTGCGTAAATTCCCTGGACCTAACACCTAGTAGCACCCCTGCTGAGATTTTCACAGGCCTTCAGCTCCATTGTTCTCCTGCTTTTGTTGTGCAAACACACCCATTACCTGTGAGGCCTGGCACATTTGCATTTGTTTACTCAGAATAGCTCAGAGGCCAAACCTCTGTGCTGCTTGAATCGGCAACGAAGTTCCTTAGCTAGAAGACTCAGAAACATTCTTCTTTTGCCTACTACTACTACGCTACTGGCCACCTGCGTGTTGCTGCTCTTACGGAATACATCCGCGCCATTTGGTCCAACACGTCTACACCACACTGTAAAAGCAGAGAGAGAGAGAGAGTCATGAGTATATGTGCTATTTTTCCATAGGCCTGTATAGTACACATCAGAAAACATTGTAGCACTGGTGTAAAATTCTACACACATTCACATACCTTCATGTGGTTATAGTCTGTTATCGTGTTGGGTTTCCTCTTTCTGCCGTCACCGATCATCGAATCTTGGTGCATGGAACTTAGAACACACAGTCTTGGTTTTTTTAGGTGCATAAATTGTCAAGGAGACACTGCCACTTCTAAGCACTGAAGTGGAGAATACCTCTCGCCGTGCAGTGTCTTTTGCAAGTTGAGGAAGTTCACGACCGGACTTTATTGACCGTGCCCAGTAGCGTTGTTTTGCACTGCAGCAGTCTGTGTGAAAGTGACAGTGAAGTAAAGAAATTGTCCGTCGTGACATTTCTCCCATCATCCAAAAATGGCTCCATCAGATTCATGACCACGTTCTCTGCCAGCCTCTCTCCCTTCTGACGACTGAGGTCCTTTCCCAAGTAAGGAGATGGATTGCAGACATATTTGGTCTCCAAATCCGTGGCCAATCAGAACTTGATCCCAAATTTGTCTGGCTTGGTTGCGATATACTGTGTGAATGGACAACAAACCTTGGTAGGGAACAGCTGTTCATCTATGGTCATGTGTTCTCCTGGAGTGAAACTCTCAGCACAGTTCTTGTTGAAGCGTGTCCAGATGTCGGAGATCGCAGCAAATTTGTCTGTTTTCACCCGTTCTGCCCGCGTGTCCTTGTCATCAAATCGAAGGTGTTGCATAATTGAAATGAATCTATTTCGGGGCAGTCTCTTTGATTACTGGCACCAGAAAGCTTTCTGACCAGCAATCCACAATGGCACCAATGGGACACATAATTGCTCTTACAAACAGAACTGAAATGAATGTTATCAGTACATGAATTGCCAAATTCCAGTCTGGCTCTGTTCTGCGGGCTTGATGGACCGTGCACTCCCTGATGGTCTGCAGCATTCCCACGTCTAACAGGCAAAGGAAGCTTTGGAACACGCTTGTAATTTTACGCTGTCGGAAGATAAACAAATAGAGAGTGATAAATTTACATGAACCTCACTCTAAATGGGTTTATATAAATATCATATGTACTATGGCAATAACAAACCTTAGCAGACTCTGTGGGTCCAGCTTGCGCAGTGAAGCACGAGTGATTTGCTACTGCACTGGGCATTCCAATGTCCTCCCTCTACCCACACAGTGCCGTCTTTTGCCGTCTGGCTCAGACAGGGCTTCCCAGTACCACGGTGCATCTTCCGTGGAGGCATGTTGGGTTCTTGTTCCATCTCCATTTTGGATTCTTCTGAGGAGGTATCAGTGGCCTGCTGGACAAATGAAATCTCTACTCCATTAGAGTCTGCTTCGTCCATTTCCTGAAGCCAGGCCAAAGCCTGTTGCGCGGAGAGGTTCTTCCTGCGTGGCAGTGATATGGAGGCCATCCTGATGTGCGTTCTCAAAAATGCGAAGAAGAAATGATTCTCCACCTGAATCGGTCTGCTTTTATGCACATTGCTGGCATTGCTGTAGTCTGTAGTCATGCAATGCCACTCCTTTACATACACAGTCACAACGGACAGAATCACGACCAATTGTTAGGAAGGTTTCCTATCCGGCTCGAATGACCAAATGTTAGTATTTTCACTATCTGGTGTGCGCTGATCAGGGGATTGTACTCGCCCCAGCGTGTCAGTCAAAACACGGTACAGGATTCAGTACACTCAACTTTACTGGGTATAGAACTGATCGTATATGAGGTGATTCTTGCTATCTTCTGTTAGCTGCTGTTCGATAGGTTGCGTGATGCAGAATGCATGCTGAAAGGCCACTGCTGAGTGACTCTGCTGAATGGTCAGTGCTGAGTGAAAGGTTGCACAATGTCAAATGGCCACTGGTAGTTCACCATCTCCCTCAGAGCCTAATGAGTTCAGGAGACCCACGAAATCGTGAATTTCGAGGGCGAACAGATCGAAACTGGCTGTATCTCCAGGCTCTACACTAGAGGCAGACACACAGTTTACCAAGCACTGACAAGCTACCTATGACATCACAGAAGATTGGGCAACTCCGTGAAGATAAGGCAGCCATTCTGGAGGAACTCCGACAACTTAGGGTCCTTTACAAGGATATGCAGAATTTAACAGTAAAGCTGCAGACAACTCTGCTAGCCCCCCGACGACGGCAAGTCATGGATGCCCCTAATGTAGAGCCTGGAGATACAGCCAGTTCTGATCTGAGCTATTCTGAGTAAACAAATGCAAATGTGCCAGGCCTCACAGGTGTTGGGTGGTTTGCACAACAAAAGCAGGAGGAGAATCGAGCTGAAGAACTGTGAAAATCTCAACGGGGGGAATAACACCTTAGGACGTGCACCAGAAAATAAAAAGTCAGTAATTCTAGTGCTAGGAGCCTGTGGCAGGGACTAAGAACAATCACGGACTACAGAACACCATCTTCTAGTATGGGGAATGTGGACGCTTCTCTGGAAGACGAGCTAAACATCTTTTACGCTGCAGCTAACCACGCTAGCGGCACTAGCGGCACAAACAGCATGCACGCTGAGTGAGCCGGAGAGGTAAACATGTTCACCATCTTGGAGCATGACGTGAGGAGGGCATTCAAGAGAGTGAATACCAAGAAGGCAGCAGGACCAGATGGCATCACAGGTTGGGTTCTGAAAGCCTGCGCTGACCAGCTAGCACCGGTGTTCACTGAGATATTCAACCTCTCTCTGGAACAGTCTGTTGCCCCCTCATGCTTCAAAGAGTCCACCATTGTTCCTGTCCCGAAGAAACCCCAGCCCGCCTGCCTCAACGACTACCGTCCTGTAGCCTTGACATCAGTAGTGATGAAGTGCTTTGAGAGACTGGTCAGAGACTTTATCACTGCCTCACTACCAGACACACTGGACCCGTTACAGTTCGTGTACCACCCGAACCGTTCTACTGAGGATGCCATTGCTCATCTCCTCCACACTACATTGAGCCACCTGGTCTACAGAAATAGGAATTATACAAAGATGCTGTTTGTGGACTATAGTTCAGCGTTTAACACCATAATTCCCTCCACACTCACCTCTAAGTTGGAGGTCCTGGGACTTAGCCTGCCGCTGTGTCAATGGATCTCTAACTTCCTGACAGACAGACCACAAGCCGTACGGGTGGGAAAACACACCTCATCCACCCTCACCCTCAGCATTGGAGCTCCTCAGGGTTGTGTTCTGAGCCCTCTGCTGTACTCACTGTACACATATGACTGTGTGGCAACTTCCAACTCCACAACCATCATCAAGTTTGCTGAGGACACTGTTGTGCTGGGCCTGATCTCCAACAACGACGAGACGGCCTACCTACAGGAGGTTAAAAACCTGGAGAGATGGTGCCAGGAGAACAACCTTCTCCTGAACATCAGCAAGACTAAAGAGTTGATAGTGGACTTCAGCACGAAGCAGGAGTGGTCATACCAACTGCTAAACATCAATGGCATCCGTCTCCATACCACCCTGTCCTCTACATCTGCCTCTTTCACACCAACTTCCTGCATGTCTTCCCTCACTCATCCATGAACCTCCTCTTTGGCCTTCCTCTTTTCCTCCTGCCTGGCGGCTCCATCCTCAGCATTCTTCTACCAATATAACTCATGTCCCTCCTCTGCACATGTCCAAACCATCTCAATCTCGCCTCCCTCACCTTGTCACCAAAACGTCCAACATGCGCTGTCCCTCTAATGAACTCATTTCTAATCTTGTCCATCCTGGTCACTCCCAACGAAAACCTCAACATCTTCAGCTCTGCTACCTCCAGCTCCACCTCCTGTCTTTTACTCACTGCCACTGTCTCTAATCCATACAACATCGCAGGTCTCACCACAGTCCTATAAACTTTCCCTTTCATTCTTGCAGATACACTTCTATCACAAATCACTCCTGTCACTCTTCTCCACCCACTACACCCTGCCTGCACTCTTTTCTTTACTTCCCTAACACACTCTCCATTACTTTGCACTGTTGACCCCAGGGACCTGAACTCCTCCACCTTCACCACCTCTTCTCCCTGCAACCGCACCACTCCACTGCCCTCCCTCTCATTCACACACATGTACTCTGTCTTACTTCTACTGACTTTCATTCCCCTTCTCTCCAGCGCGTACCTCCACCTCTCCAGGCTCTTCTCCACCTGCTTACTACTCTCACCACAAATAACAATATCATCCGCAAACATCATAGTCCATGGAGACTCCTGTCTGACCTCGTCCGTCAACCTGTCTATCACCACTGCAAACAGGAAAGGGCTCAGGGCCGATCCTTGATGGAGTCCAACATTCACCTTGAACCAGTCTGTCGTTCCTACTGCACACTTCACTGCTGTCACACTGTCCTCATACATGTCCTGCACCACCCTCACATACTTCTCTGACACAGCTGACTTCCTCATACAATTCCACAACTCCTCTCTTGGCACCCTGTCGTACGCTTTCTCTAAATCCACAAATACACAATGCAATTCCTTCTGTCCTTCTCTATACTTCTCAATCAACATTCTCAAAGCAAATAATACGTCTGTGGTGCTCTTCCTCGGCATGAAACCATACTGTTGCTCACAGATGGTCACCTCTTCTCTCAGCCTGGCTTCCACTACTCTTTCCCATAACTTCATGGTGTGACTGATCAACTTAATTCCCCTGTAGTTACTGCAGGTCTGCACATCTCCCTTATGCTTAAAGATCGGTACCAGCACACTCCTTCTCCATTCCTCAGGCATCCACTCACCTTCCAGAATCTTGTTAAACAATCTGGTTAAAAACTCCACTGCCATCTCTCCTAAACATCTCCATGCTTCTACCGGTATGTCATCTGGTCCAACCGACTTTCCACTCTTCATCCTCTTAATCGCTGCTCTCACTTCCTCCTTACTAATCCTATCCACTTCCTGCTTCACAATCTCCACATCATCCAACCTTCTCTCTCTCTCATTTTCCTCATTCATCAGCTGCTCAAAATACTCCCTCAATCTTCTCAACACACTCTCCTCACTAATCAACACATTTCCAACTCCATCCTTAATTGCTCTAACTTGCAACACATCCTTCCCAGCTCGGTCCCTCTGCCTGGCCAATCGGTACAAATCCTTTTCTCCTTCCTTAGTGTTCAACCTCTCATACAGCTCCTCATATGCCTTTTCCTTGGCCTTCGCCACATCCCTCTTTACCTGCTGCCGCATCTCCTTGTACTCCTGCCTACTTTTCTTGTCACTCTGTCTATCCCACTTCTGTTTTGCCAACCTCTTTCCCCTTATGCTCTCCTGCACTTCCTTATTCCACCACCACGTCTCTTTGTCTTCCTTTCTATTCCCAGATGTCACACCAAGTACTTTTCTAGCTGCCTCCCTTATCACTCCTGCAGTAGTTTCATAATCATTCAGCACCTCTTCATAACCACCCAGCCCCTGTCTGATCTCTTCCCTGAACCTCACACTACACTCTTCCTCCTTCAGTTCCACCATCTTATTCTTCTTTCAGTCCTTACTCTCCTCCTCTTCTTCTTCACCTCCAAAAACCATCCTACAGACCACCATCTGATGCTGTCTAGCTACACTGTCCCCTGCCAACACCTTACAGTCTCCAATCTCCTTCAGGTTGCATCTCCTACATAGAACATAATCCACCTGTGTGCACCTTCCTCCACTCTTATAGGTCACCCTATGATCTTCCTTCTTCTTAAAATACGTATTCACCACTGCCATTTCCATCCTTTTAGCAAAATCTACCACCATCTGCCCTTCCACATTCCTCTCCTTAAGGCCATACCTACCCATCACCTCCTCATCACCTCTGTTCCCTTCACCTACATGTCCATTAAAGTCTGCCCCAATCACCAATCGTTCATTTCTAGGTACACCATCTACCACTTCATCTAATTCACTCCAGAATCTTTCCTTCTCCTCCATTTCACAGCCGACGTATGGAGCATAGGCACTGATGACCATCATCCCTTCAACTTCCAGCTTCACGTTCATCACCCTATCAGAAACTCTTCACCTCCACTACACTCTTACTGTACTCTTCCTTTAGAATCACCCCTACACCATTTCTCTTTCCATCCACACCATGATAGAACAGTTTAAACCCACCTCCAATGTTCCTGGCCTTAGTCCCTCTCCACTTGGTCTCCTGAACACACAACATATCTACCTTTCTCCTTTCCATCATATCAGCTACATCTCTCCCGTTAACAGTCATAGTACCAACATTTAAAGTACCAACCCTAACCTCCACTCTCCTACACTGCTCCTTTTCCTGCCGTCTCTGTAGACGTCTTCCTCCTCTCCTTCTCCTCCTTCGGCCAACAGTAGCCCAATTTCCACCGGTACCCTGTTGGCTAATGACCGATCCGGTATGAAATTCTTAATCGTGACCCGCATATTCGATTTGGCACGTTTTACGCTGGACGCCCTCCCTAATGCAACCCTCCCCATTTATCCGGGCTTGGGACCGGCACTAAGAGTGCACTGGCTTGTGCCTCCCTAATGGCTGGGTTTGAGCCGTTTTCAAGTAATGATATGTTAAAAAACAAAACAAAAAAAAAAACACTATTTACTTTTTCTGTTAAAACATGGCTTCATCATATACTCAAACACAGCTATTTTAACACAACAAAAAAGCTGTCACCATTTTAGTACATTCTAATGGTCTAAAAGTGACATCTGTGGTGCTACGTGTCAAATTTAACCCAGCAAGAATATTGACTGTTATATACACCCATGCATCATGTAATAGTTGTGGGTTGCTCTGTGAATCAAATTTGTCTCAATTCCCGACAGCACAGACACAGCTTACCCCCTCCTCCACACACCCTGTCTTCTATGGGGACAAATAACCCCATGGGAACACTACCTTTTTGTGGAATATTGATACTCCATTTTGGGGGTCGTAGTGTGAAAAATATGCAGATAATTCTCCTAACACCACTAACTATAAATAAGGCTAATGTGTGTTATCAGTTTTATTCTGCAGCACCATCAGTCTATTTCAACATGAACAAAAGATTCAATGTATTTGGGCTGTGCTCGTCATAAGATGTTCAGGATCATACTTAACATCATCCTCAGATTACTTTTATGACCA
>JAAIIK010000017.1:2299668-2311416 GCA_014706435.1 Silurus glanis | reverse complement strand
TTTTGTCCTTTTTTCCTCTGAGCGATAATCAGCATTGATCCCTGTGTCTTGCAGGTGACTGTCCCAGAAACTGATGAGCAAGATACGTGTCTGAAAAACAAAGACAATGATGATGGACCATTTACAGAGTTGAAGACATGCTGTTGTACCACCATCAATGAGCAACGGTGTCACTACGGGACAAGATCTACACCTTTAACAACTAATGCCTGCCACTGGTGAATTAGAGTCTGGCTCAGTCATTAACACTCAATCACTCTAACATGGGCACTGGAAAAGAGAGAAAGACAGACTTAGAGAGACAGAGAAAGACAAACGGTTTATTTGGAAATACGTGTTTTTTGTTTAAGCGTAATAGAAGCAGAATCAACTTTGGAAGATGGAATTAATTGCACATAGCTTCAAGATGCGGAATAATGAGTGAATTTTAAAAAAAATTACTATATATTGCTTAAAGGATACTGAGAAGCTACACTATATGCAACTCAAAGGGAACAGCATCCCAGAGGAAATGACTGACTGACTGAGGGCCCAATTTGGTGAGTATACAAAATACTGTCTAGTGATCATTAATTAATGCTACACTATTATTAATTAATGAAGCTAATCCAATTAAAATATATGCACTGCAATTACATAACTGAAAGTGCACACATTCCTATTATGTACCCAAAATGGAGGGGGTGGGGGATTCATCTCAGCTGGTGTCTGATACCACTGATACACACTTCATATCCACCTGTGCACCTTCTTGGATATAAGTGCCACTAATTGTTTGATAATGTACTGTAAGAATAGTCCATTAGGTCAGACCCCAAGAACTGTCGTGCAACAAAACAATAAACTTTCTAATCTGAGGAGAAGACCTCTTTAATCTGAGGAGAGAAAGCCATTTGTTCAGCTGCTTGTTCACCCATTGTTAACCGACTTAATCCACCTCTTAATACCACCACTATCACGTAACGATTATAGAAACGATCAATACTATATAAAAACGCAATATAACAACACGTGGTGTCACGCGGCGAAGATGGAGGCGGAGGCAGAAATAGAAGCCGGCGTCTTTATTAAACGAAACAGGCAGAGCCAAAACAAAACACCCGCAGAGCGGGATAAAACCGGCAAAAGGCAGTTCGTTATGTATTATCCGCAGTGAGGTGTGGAGGAAGCGCAACGCGGAGGCAGCGACGGAGAGGCGTCGGAAATCCGAGGTGCGCTGGGGAAGGAAGCCGTCACCGTGGGGAAAGCGAGGAGTCCGGGATGTGAAGGTGCGTAGCGGGAAATGCTGACGCGAAGAGAGACACCACCTGGAACCTGTAACGACACACACGAGCATAACCACGTACATGTAATAACCGACAGCAAGTGTGTGTGTGTGTGAGGCTTTTATAGGTGGTGTAGAATTAATCCCAGGTGTTCGGGATGAGCCCGATTGCACTGAGCCTCTTGCGGGCGGGGCACGCACGAGAGCCGGAGCGAGGTGCGTTCGGGGAATCCCGGGGTATGACAGCCTCCGAAGGGGGCGTGGCAGGGGGATTCCTGACACGTGGCATTACAGAGAGAGAGAGAGGCATTTCACACATGGAGAGTGAATGCCATTTTACTAAAGCAAAAAACCCAGTTAAGACAACTCCAAACCTCTACACTACCACTGCAACTGTGCACCTACATCAGCAGTTCAGAATCAATATTTGTCTAATAACATGACAAAAACATAAAAGTGTAAATAAAATACAACCTACTCACCATAGATGCATACTCATAATTTGCACTGCTCCACAAAGGCTGTAAGCCAGTGGTACTGCTCGTATTCACTGGTCTGGAAGTGGCGAACAAACCAAGACCAAAAATGTCCAAGACCAAATAATTTCTCCTCCTCTGTAGGCGTAAAAAAGTCTATCTTAGATGTATTAATGTGTGCACAGCGCTACAAGCGTGTTTGCCAGTCGAATTTGTCTGTAGCAGTTTCCCTTTGACCAACCAATCAGAGGACGGAAAAATGCTGATGCTATTCTGGGCCAGCTAGCTGGACTGTGAGGCGAATAGGAAATCTGATTGGTTAAAGAAACAGACCTGTTGCTAATATTCTCTATGGTCAAAGAGCCAGCAGTATTGACTTTGCAGGCCCTGGGCAGATTAGATTGACATGGCAGCACATAGAGGCTGAAATTTGATTGGACAAAAAATCATCCACATACACGTACTGGAAGCAGTGCAGCCAAGACAAACGCCACGAAATAAAGAGAATAAACTGTTGGGAATAAGAGATAAGATATACCTTTATTCGTCCCACAGTGGGGAAATTTCTATGCATTAATACATGCATTAAGACAATTTCATGTAACAAATATTAGAATTTAGGTTTTAAATGTAGGTCAGTGCTTCTGATAGTGTTTAGGCCAGCAAAGAAGGCTTTGATGTGATTTAGAAGTTACTGGAATTCAAGTTACTATACTTAAATAAAGTAGTTATTATATCTTAGGAATGTAATAGCGTTACATTTTTCATGTTTGTTATAATTTTAAAGGCCTTTGGCAATTGGAAATATAATCTCAGTCACATATCAGTAGAACAGACCAAAAATAAAGCTTTGGGGGTAATTCTGTTCTACTGATGTGAGAGTTGTCCTGAATACAAGCTTTATAAGGTGTTGGTTTTTACCCTAGGTGCTAATTAGTTTTTAAGTCACCTCATGTCCCAACAAAGGTTTTGCAACACTTTTGTTACTTTGAATTTGTGAGTGTTTACTGTCGTTTGGGTATTTAAGGAAATGTGGCAAAACACTCATCTGTATTCAATCTGTCAAAACTTCCAGCACAGTTTGTGTTATTTTTAAAATATTGTTTTTATGCTGATCATGTTGTGTACATTTTTCTTTACTTACTTCTCTTATTTTTTCTAAAAATTAGACATTCTTTTTATTGATTATGGGCTGGCAAATAAATGTAAAATTCTTGATTAACTCTGACATTTCCTGAAATCATTTCTATCTAGTAGATTATGTTGTCTGGTGGATAAGACATACAGAAAGCTCATGAACGGATGTAGCATAGAGCACAACATCTGGAACCTAAGTCAGGTAGATCTGGCTATCACTGACTTAGCAAGTTATAACAAAGTGGCTAAATCAACTATTCTGTATGCATGAGCAAGCATTGAGCAGCCTACTTAAAAAATATTAGTTTACGGTTATATCCTCCGACTAAGATTCAGACTGCCGATTTCGTGTCCATGAGCATGTGTATTTGGCAAAGCACAAAAACTAAGCTCTGCAACAAACGATTAATTAAAAGGATGGAATGCTTAGAATGATCTATCAAAATTAAAGACAAAACACAACCGATAAGCTGATCAGCTTTATTATATAAATTCAAGTTAACATTTTTAATTTGAATTTGGAGTCAGATTAGAATCAAAATTGGATTCATGAAACAAATTGTATTTTTTTAGTAATTAAATAATAAATAAAAAAAGCATAACCTGCAGCATACCTTTGCCCCACCAGTGGATTTTGTCATTGGGTGGTACCTTACAAGTATTTTAGTATTTTTGAGTCTGATTTTGGCACCAGATTTGGTATTAAAAGCTGGACACAAAACTTCATAGATAATTCTGCAAAGTGAGGTTTGTAAAATCCAATCTTAAACCATCAAAGATCCTCTCACAGTTCAAATGTCACCACCTAGATTTTAAACATGTTAAAAATGTATTACTGAAAACTTTGTGGTATAGAGGGAATGAGGATTGTCTCAAATGAAAATTTTATCTTAAATCATGTGTGGAAAAAGAAAAAAAAAAAACCAGTGACTGAACCAGTCACAACTGGGTTCAAGTCGATATTTCAGCTCACATTTGTCCAAAGAATGATTTAACCTCTCATGATAAGAGAAAATCTTGGTAATATTATCAACAACTTCTTCTTCTTTCGGCTGCTCCCATTAGGGGTCGCCACAGCGGATCATCCGTCTCCATACAACTCTATCCTCTACATCTGCCTCTTTCAAACCAGCTATTTGCATGTCTTCACTCACCACATCCATGAACCTTCTGTTTGGTCTTACTCTTTTCCTACTTCCTGGTGGCTCCATCCTCAGTATTCAATTCAATTCAATTCAATTCAATTCATTTTTATTTGTATAGCGCTTTTAACAATGAACATTGTCGCAAAGCAGCTTTACACAGATAATGTGGTGATTAAAAGTGAATATGTTCTTTATAAGTACGTTTGTCCCTGATGAGCAAGCCGGTGGTGACTGTGGCAAGGAAAAACTCCCCGAGATGGCATAAGGGAGAAACCTTGAGAGGAACCAGACTCAAGAGGGAAACCATCCTCATCTGGATTGCACCGAATGTCCATTTATAGCAGATATACGTTGTTGTGGGGTACAGTGATGGTGATCAGAAGCGAAATGTAGTCCTGAGTCAATGTAGCAGTCTGTTGACATTAACTACAGTCCAGTCCATCCTCAAAGCTCCCGTTCTTACTTCGGAATTTCATGGAACAACCCAAGGCGTTGATGAGAAACCGTCCCAAGCTGCACAGAGTGGCCTCCAATCGAAGAGAACACCATCCAGAGGCAGGCCTGGATGAAGTGGGAAGATCCACGGAGGGGAGAGGGGCAGGAACAGTGGTCAGTGGAACCTCAGGAGCATGTTTAACTAGACCGAGAGAGAGAGAAAGAGAGAGAGAGAGAGAGAGAGAGAGAGAGAGAGAGAGAGAGAGAGAGGGAGAGTAGAGGGGTGACAGGAAGAGAAGGATATGGATTATTATGTCTTTATTGTTGTATGAAAGTTAATGTCACTGTGCAGTTTGGACTCCGGCAAGACTCGCTATAGCAGCATAGCTAAAAGGGAGATCCAGAAGGTAACACCGACATGAGGGATCTCTGGGACAAGAGACGACCAACCACACCTCCGTCAACAAACCTGAGTGAACGTGTGAAAATTAGGGCATACAAATATCCCAGTTCACCAAACACTCTATATCCATGATCCCTCCAAATCTGCACCTTTACCTTAGAAAAAATCTACTGATAAAAGGCTTGACTAAATAAATAAGTATTCAACCTCGACTTGAACACTGAGACTGTGTCTGAGTCCCGAACACTGATTGGAAGGTTGTTCCATAACTGTGGGGCTTTATAAGAGAAAGATTTGCCCCCTGCTGTAGTCTTCATTATTTGAGCTACCAACAAATAGCCTGCACCTTTTGATCCAAGTAGGCGTGGAGGATCATACTGGTACAGAAGTTCACTCAGATACTGCGGTGCGAGACCGTTAAGTGCTTTAAACGTCAGTAGCAGTATTTTATAATTAATGCGAGATTTGATTGGGAGCCAGTGTAGACTGATTAAAACAGGGGTGATATGGTCATATTTTCTAGATCTAGTGAGGACTCTTGCTGCTGCATTCTGAACTAACTGAAGCTTATTTATGCACTTACTCGAACACCCAGACAGTAAAGCGTTACAGTAGTCTAATCTAGATGTAACAAAAGCATGAACTAGTTTTTCTGCATCCTGAAACGACATCATATTTCTAATTTTAGCAATATTTCTAAAGTGAAAGAAGGCGATCCTGGTAATATTATTCACATGAGCCTTAAAGGAAAGACTAGGGTCAATAATAACACCAAGGTCTTTGACTGCTGTACATGCTGAAACAGAAAAAACATCCAGAGATGCTACATAATCGGAAAGTTTGCTTTTAGCTGCATGTGGTGCTAGTAAAAGTCCTTCTTCTTAAAAGTCTTATCTGAGTTGAGCAGAAGAAAGTTATCAAGCATCCACTGTCTAATGTCCTTTACATACTCCTCAACATTGTTAAGCTGATCTCTCTCATCTGACTTTGCTGAGATATACAGCTGTGTATCATCAGCATAGCAATGGAAGCAAATACCATGTTTATGTATAATTTCACCCAGAGGCAACATATATAAAGAGAAAAGCAGTGGGCCTAAAACAGATCCTTGCGGAACACCAAACTTTACCTCAGAGATTGTGGAGAACTCACCATTTACATCAACAAACTGATAGCGATCAGTCAAATAAGACCTGAGTCAAGAGAGAGCTGTTCCCTTTATTCCAACAACGTTCTCAAGTCTAGCAAGCAGTATATTATGATCAGTGGTGTCAAAAGCTGCACTAAGGTCGAGCAAAACAAGTAAACTGCTGTGCTACAACCTTTTCTAAAATTTTGGATATAAAGGGGAGGTTTGATATTGGCCTGTATTTGGACAGCTGACATGGGTCAAGGTCAGGTTTCTTAATTAGGGGGTTGATAACTGCCAGTTTGAAGGATTTTGGTACCTAGCCAGTGCTAATGGAAGAGTTTATTATTTTTAAAACAGGTTCAATTACCTCTGGAATTATCTGTTTGAGGAAACTTGTAGGCAAAGGAACGAGGTTGAAGATTTTGATGAGGAAATTAAATAAATTAAGTCATTCTCATGAATAGGAGTAAAGCTTTGTAATTGATTGTCTGTTATAATTACACTGCTGTCTACAGGATTACTTGTAAAATAATTTGGATTTATATTAATCGTCTGGATTTCTTGCCTGATGTTTTCAACTTTATTATTAAAAAAGTTCATGAAATCATTACTACCTATTGATGGTGTGCATGTTAGTGCAGTGCTTTTATTTCCTGTTAATTTTGCTACCGTGCTGAATAAAAATCTAGGATTATGCTTGTTATTTTCTATGAGGGTGGAGAAATATGTTGATCTAGCAGCACTAAGAGATTTTCTATAATTTAGGAGGCTCTCCTTCCATGCTATTTGAAATACTGTTAATTTAGTTTGATGCCATTTACGTTCTAATTTCCAAGTGGTCCGTTTTAAGGTGCGCGTATGATCACCACTGTGCTAATTTTTTCTCCCTGATCATTTTGGTCTTAAGGGGAGCTACATCATCTAAAGTATACCGTAACGTTGATTCTAGGTATTCAGTGGCCCAGTCAAGCTCTGCGGGGTCAGACGGAGATCTATTAGCTAAGTTTGTAATGAAATCTGCAAATTCTATGAGAAAATCAGAGTAGGGCCCTGGGGGTCTATAAATAATAATTAATGGAATTGACTGACTAGACCTACTTTTGGACACTGAATATTTTATGTTGTGTAAAGAACTTCAAATGTTTTACATTTGTGTTTAGTCTTTTGTGTGATGCTTAGATTATTATTATAAATAGCTGCGACTCTGCCTCCTCTCCCATTTAGACGGGGTTGGTGTATGTAACTATACCCAGGAGGACTCGCTTCATTTAAATGCTACATATTCATTCGGTTTAATCCAGGTTTCTGTCAAACACATTATTTTAAACTCCTGGTCGGTAATAATTTTGTTTACAGTAAGCGCTTTTGACGTGAGAGATCTAATATTCAACAATCCTATCTTTTGATCATAGGTGCTGGCTGTGCGTTCGATCCTATTTAATTTAATGTAATCAGGTTACTTAAACAGACTTTCTGAGAATTCCTACATTTTGGTTTCGCTAGGGGGACAGACACAGTCTCAATCTGGTGGATCCTGAGTGACGACTCTGTGCAGCTAGCAGACGGTTGGTTTAGCCTGTCTGTCTGCTCCCTGGCCTTGGCTCTGGACAGTCACTTGTTAACTAGTGCTGTTCTGAGACTATGACCTATACTACAAGAAATGAGAGCAGCACCTTACCGAGTGGGATGGATACCGTCCTGCCCTAACAGGCCAGCCTTGCCCTCAAAATTGCTCCAATTATTTATGAAGCCCACATTGTTTTTGGAGCACCACTCGGACATCCAGCAGTTCAGCAACCATAACCTGCTGTAGGCTACATCGCCACGTCGCATTGGGATGGGGCCAGAGCATGTTACTGCATCGGACATTGCCTTCGCTAATTTACACACCTCTATATTATTACTCTTAGTTTTTCGCACAGGAGCTAATGATATACGCCTTCGACAGTCAGAGGTTACTATCTTAGAGAACCCGTGCTTTCCTAAAAACCTAAGCTGACCTGCTATGTCCGGCGCCCTGGCTCCCGGTATACACATGACCTGTGCTGCCCCTAAAGGTCTAGCTAATTTCACGTGCCTCAGAATAGAGTCTCCTATAACCAGAGCTCTTTCAGGTTTCTCAGCGGGTGCTTCACTGAGGAGAGCAAACCTGTTGGACACGTGAAGCGGAGAGGAATGGTGCTCCCGTGGGCGAGCCTTAGCATTAGCTTGACTTTCCTAGTATGCCGCCAAGAAGTCACCCACTCGCCCCGCTGCGAGGGCTCTAATGCCGGAGTTGGGGGAATGCTAAATCCACCTAGGGCATCCAGACTTTCCCCTGCAGAACCTGGACTGTTCTCGCACTCTCTACTTCTCTCTAGACTCTGGATGCGCTCCTCCAATGCTAAGATCTTCCTCGTCAAAGAGCAAACTAGCTTACACTTCTCAGAGATAAGATTATCACTAGCAACGGAGAAAGACTGACTAAACATGTCGCACTTCACAGACTGAATAAACTGGATGTTCGCCATAGCAGAGAAATTACGTACCTTAATGTGGTTACTGTAGTGTTTGTTCGTAGTTCTGATGGGAATGGTCTCCACTCACTGCTTTCAAACCCCCGAACAGGGAATAAAGCGCTCTTCCAAAAGCAAAAAGAGACGAAATGGAGCCAACGGATAGCAAAGGATGCAGGAAATGTAAATTATATTTTGAGATTTTAAAGCGATGAGAGACTACTGAGAGACTACTTCTCCTACTGATATACCCCATGTCCCTCCTCTGCACATGTCCAAACCATCTCAATCTCGCCTTCCTCACTTTATCCCCCGAAAAATCCTACATCCTACTGTCCTTTTAATAAACAAATTTTTAACTTGGTAATATCATCAACATGTGCTTTAAGTGCGAGCCTACTGTATGTAGCATCCCCTTTACTTTTAATAACAATCTGTATACATTATGATCGGGTTTTGGTAGAAGAATGTTGTCCGAGCATTGATGGTGCCATTCCAGATGTGAAAGCTGCCCATTCCATAGGAACCAATCCAGTCCCATTTCATCAGAGATGCAGACTTTTGAACCAATATACTGTAGAACTGATAGATAATTCTAAAACCTTTATGAAAAACATTATGAAATTCTAAATACTATTTATTTTTTTTTTTTTATAAAATCATAAAAATTATTGAATTAATAAATAAGTTAAAAGTGTTATTGCACATATTCCAATTGCACAATGGGAGAGCCTTTTAGTTTAGTTTAACTTTTCTTGTGCCTGGCTGTCCTGGTGTTAAATGTCATTAGTGTGTTGGCAGTTTATCAGACCTGTGTGTTAGTTTGTGATAAATTTCTATATTAATACCTTTTTGTGTCTCATTCAAAGTACTATGCCAGGTCCTTGTTAGATCTGACCCTTGTTTTCACGTTTCAAGGTCTTTGTTTCTGATATGGACTTTTGTCTGGTCGACTTAGCAATTACATTGCTTCATTCTAGTGTACGGCCACCAACAGTGGACTTTTACCTACAGTAATTTCTCAATTTCTGTCATTTCTCAATAACTCAAGTTTGTATATTGCCTGTATTCACATGTTGATCACATGATTTCCAACAAATCAGTCATCTTTACTATGTACAAGTGACCTAGTCATCAATAAAGCAAGGTACAGTAGTTATGATACAGATATGATTGTACATTTAGTACATTAGTGAGGCATTGTGCCTATATTACCACTATGACAAATTTTATGAGGTAATGAACAGGGATTATTTCAGGGTAGAGTATGTCTTCTTAATTTATTCAAAATGTCAGTATTAAATTAGTATTAACTCTGCTATAATGAAAGGGTCCATTTTATTATAATTGAGCCCTAAGTCTAATATAGACACTGCTCTCGGAGGGTCTACTGGATGATCAAAAATGAATATTAAAGTCTCCAACATTTTTTTTCTTCTGAAATAACTCAATTTGAGAGGAAGTCTAAAAATAAAATAAAATAAAATAAAACTCTTCAGAATATAGTCCAGGGATTAGGCCTATTTTTTCAACCTACATAAGGTAAAAAGAAATTTCCTCATTTTCTTTTCATGCAATGTTTTTGGGATATTTTAACATGGTATTTGCTATTTTTTTCAGAACAACAGCAAATCCTCCAATGAAGAGTCCTGCAATAACATTTGGATTTGGGGCATTTCTATGGTGTAGTAAGTTTGATTAACAAGAAAGCGGAAAATCTCACTTTTTCGCATCATGGAAATGATTTGAAACGGAAGATAGTTTAAACCCCCCTATGTGTAAATCTTTGTAGCGCTGCCGCTTTCTATCAATAACTGGAAACGCATGCTAACGGGACAGAGGCATTACTGTCATATTGGATTTGCAGCTTTTGATCTTTCATATAAACGGCTCAATAAAAATATTCAGCTTGTATTGCTATGATAAATGATTGGAGGACTTTGCTTAAAAAAAAAAGCCCCTGTTGTCAGAACTCATATCTGCCCTTCATAGCCTAGGCATTATGCTCTTCAAAATGTAGTATGTCCAGATCAAACACCAGATGCATGTCTGTGTAGTGCCTGTATAGCATACAAAGAAGGGATTTTGCAAAGCATTTTATGATATTCCTTAAACTATCAGTATTTTTTATTTTTTTTTTAATGTTCAAAACCTTGAAAGCTCCATCTGTGTATAAGCAGAATGTTTTCCTTGACTGTGTTTTAGTGGAAAATGAAAAGCTACCATTCCTTGCTCTCTCTCACTCTCAGCTTTTATTGATGCCATTCAAGGCTTCTACTCATCCACAAAGCCCTTTTAGAGATGTGGTCCATTTCAGATTCCCAGATCTGACAAGAATGCACTACCTGTACACCGCACTAGAGTTTTCTGAAGCATTGTGAACAAGTGAACAAGAGAGAAAGAAAGAGAGAGAGAGAGAGAGAGAGAGAGAGAGAGAGAGAGAGAGCGCTAAAGTGGATGAAACAATTTAATTAGCAAATGTGCAAGATAATTTCACTGCTATTTTCAAACATATATTGACATATATACAGTTCAAAGGCCTGCGCTTTGCTGCAGTAAATAATACTTCTCTAAGACTTCTCTCTATTTAGTCTTTCAATTCTTTGTTTTTTTTTAGTCTTTTTGTTATACCTTGGTATCTCTTTCTACCGCCCAGTCTTACTCTTTTTATAACTTGCTTTTCCCATTACCTCTCAGTTTTTCTTACTATCTATCTCAATTTTTCTGTTATATTCTCTCGGACTTCATTTCTCTTCTTTGTCGTTCCTTTTTATCCAGTCAAAGTTTCCCAGGTTGCATTTCAAACGTGAAACAAATATTTGTCTTTAGAGGCAACATAATCAAATCAACCCTTAGCCTTGAGCATCCTTAAATCATCTGATTTAGCTTGAGTGTGGATGAATCCGCACCCACACAAACACTTCACATACATACCTAATAAAGGGAACTGATTTAGTTCATAATAACACATGGCCAGTTCATGTGTCTTCCTCTAGCCAAGTCAAAGTGTGAATAAGAGCAGGAAGCTTTATGACCTGAAACTATGATTTTGTTTAGTTTTATTGAGACACATTCTCACTGCCCCAGGCATCTTTTCTCCAGACAAATGGTAAAAATGAGTCATAAACTTTACTACGGACCCCAATATATGGTATTAAAGTAAGTAATCTTATACACACAAACATAGGCATGTGCAGGCATGCGTGCGTGCACGCACACACACACACACACACACACACACACACACACACACACACACAC
>JAAIIK010000017.1:2288598-2299658 GCA_014706435.1 Silurus glanis | reverse complement strand
CACACACACACACACACACACACACACACACACACACACACACACACACACACAGAGTGACAGAGGGGATGTCTGCAGCTGATAACTCATGGTTGCTCACTTGCCATCGCTGCCATCGATCTTTGGGCTGTCTATATGGTCATTGCATTCCTGCTCTGTGTGTATGGGGTAGGGTGTTATTAGTTAGCATTTGTAGTAGTATATATTATTTCTGAGCTTGGCCAATCCTTGTGTTTCAATCACAAGGGGTGTTTATGAACATGGCAGCATTTTTGGGGAGCATTGCACATTCCAGAGATATTAACTGCCCTTTGGAGAGCCCTGAAATTCCCACTCCTGGTCCTATAATTTGCTTCATTAGATCAAAATGCTGTGGGCATTTTAAGAAACATGAGAACAAAACTCATGGATATGAGTTTTCAGCATGTGTATGAGATGTATATTATAGTCAAAGGAAAACAAAAGTACACCCTCAATTTAAGGTTACTAAAAAATAAAAATAAAAAACATTTCAATATATAGTTTTTAATACAATAAACCAATGCACACAACTTAAAATCTTAAGATTTAATCTGCACCAACGGTCAGGGTAATAAAGGTCAAATATTTAATTAATTTAATTATCAAGTTTAATAATCGATTGTGAACAACTTAATTGAATGCCGCAGCTACACTGTGTTATTTATTTGCCCGACACTTTAATTTAAACTGAATGCCAAATGAAAAAAAAATATACAAATGCCTGAGTTATACTATAGGGCAACTTTCATAGTGATGAGGGTCAGCATTTTTCCTCCTTCATACCAGGGGGCCAGATTATTTTACCTTTTAGATCGGAGATGAGAGCAGTTCAGCCATTACCGGTGTATTTGAATTGTTATTTCTTTTTCTTTGTATGCAATGTCGAAATTATAGTTTTAATCAAAATTCTTCATAACCGATTTCATTTCCAAGCACACCAAACACATAAGTGCCCCCTTAAACTCATTAAAAATATAATTTGTTTCCCCACTTTGTCTGGAAAACACGGTTTTCACAATAAATTTTTATTTTCTTTTTACTCATTTTGGTGAACGTTCTCAATAGCACGCATATCATGCTATGTTGTAATTACTATGGTAACTGGTAGAAACTAGCACCCTCTCCTGGTTGGAGAATTAAAATCCTAATATGAAAGTTTTGTAATTTTTCAGTGATCAGACTGACATGATCCTGAGAGCTGCAATTAAACATACACCAGCTGTTTATCCCTGCTATAAAGGAATTTTGCACAATTTATTGTGACTAATCATCTTTATCTACTGATGAAACCGTTCTACCTTGATAAAAATGCTCACTTCTAGGTTGCCAGTGCTCTGATCACAGGGCACACGTTTACTGACTTATTAAATGAGTATGAAAATGGTGAAAGCCATATTCTATGGCAATTGCAATTACTAGGTTTTAACACTTTAAAGGGGACATAAAACAGTTTCTGCCAATCTCATGTTAATTTTGAGTACTTAAACAGTAGTATTACATCCTTCATTTCTCTAAATAGTCTTTAGTTTGATCAGATTTATAAAAAGATACTGTATCTTTGGATCATCTCAGGATGCTATGAATACTATAACAATACAAAGAACGTCTCCAGGTTACGTATATAACCATGGTTCCCCGAGAGAATGAGACGCTTTGAGAACGCTTCTGCGTTGTGTGTGCTCTGAATCACGTGTGGAATCAGTCCAATGGAGGGGGTGCAGAGATGCAAGCAGTGTGGCATGGAGATGCAGCGCCTCGTTCTTTCGGAGAACCATGGTTGCATACATAACCTGGAGACTTTCCCCGAGGGAACGAGAGTCCAATTACGCCAGACCGACAGATCCCTGCCTAGTGTGGGTGGGCACAGCTAGGCCGAAGGACAAAGGGGCTAGGAGTGGCACTAAGTTCAGGGCTATAAAACCTGACAAAGGTCAGTGGGATGGACCAGCCAGCAGGGTTGCAGATGTCTTGAAGGGAAACTCCAGAGGACGAAGCCTTAGAGGCTGCCACACTCTGAGTCAAGTGAGCTCTGACCCCGAAGGAAGCGGGGAGACCAGAGGACTCATAAGAGGATGAAATAGCATCCACAGACCATCCACTGAGCGTCTGCTTGTTTGCAGGGAGACCTCTCCTCAGACGACAATAGCAGACGAACAGCTGCTCCTCTACAGTTCAGTTCTGTGGACATATATGTCTAGTGCTCGCACTGGACACAGTTAATTAAGCTTCTCCTGGTTTGGGGCCTGAAAAGGAGGAGGGAAGAATGCCTGGAGCACAACTGGTCGCGGGTAGAGAAAGGCACTAGCCATGCCTGGGGTAAACTCCAGACAGGAGTAGCTCACAGAAAGGGCATGAAGGTTCTCTTTAGAGAGAAACTGGCCAGTAGAAAAACAGTCTTGACTGTCAAAAATCCCAAGGGCACTTCAGACAGGAGCTTGAAGAAAAGGCTTAGACAAGACCTCCAGAACAATGGCCAGGTCCCATACAGGCACTCTGGGTCACCCCTGAGGTTTCAGCCTCTGGGTACCGCACAGGAAACATGTCACTAACAGGTTTTTCCCAAGCGACTGCTCAGCAAGCAGAGCACGATAAGCCGCAATAGCAGACACGTAACCTTTTTGGTGGAAGGAGACAACCCTTTGGCAAACTGTTCCCTCATCTCTCCACATGTCTAAAGCCTGTAAAGCTCACCACCTGACCTTGATTGTGTGGAGTGGGTTGCCCTTTCGGTAGAACACACTGTCCCTGAGGCACCACTTTAGGGGTTGTATGTATAGGAGGCCAAGTGACACCACATTGGATGCAGCTGCCATCAGACCCAGCCGTCTTTGAAACTGCTTTACAGTGAGTAGCTGGCCTTCTCTCAATCTCTTGACAGCTGCGAGGATAGACTCAACTCATGCAGGAGACAGCTGCGCCAGCATTATTGTTAAATCCCACACTACGCCTAGACAGGTGGTTCTCTGTACCAAAGAAAGTACACTTTTCTTGGCGTTCAGTCTTAACCCTAATTTCTTCCTATGGGTGAGAACGACATCTCAATGCCAGGTTGGCAGATGCTCTGATCGAGCTAATATCAACAGTCATTGATATAGTTCAGTATGTAGATTCCCCAGAGTCTCAGCGGAGCCAGAGCCGCATCCACACACTTTTTTAAGGTGCGCGATGAGAAATCAAACCTTAGGAACTTCCAGTATGAAGCAAGTATGGATATGTGAAAATAAGCATCCTTCAGATCTATTGTGACAAACCAGTCCTCAGACTTGATTTGGGACAGGACCTGTTTCAAGCCCCTTCTCAGCTCTGGGGGCCTCCTGAGAAGCGGCAAGCCGCCCCCCTCCGCTAGATTTTTCGGTGCCCCGAAGCACTTTTTGTGGCAGGGTTAACTAGCCGATCCCCTGAGGGAGACCCCAAAACATCCCAACCCCTAGCTGTCAGAATCTTTTGGCCAAAGCCCTTCTGTTTAAGATGACTGTCCTCAGATCCGTCAGCTCCTTGTGCCTCAGCCTGGAGTGCCACCCAGGGTCCGTAGTTTCTGGGGGAGCACGAGTGGTGACACTCCCCCCCTGAATTTCATGATGCGCCCGCCGAGCAGCCCTATAAAAGCGTCAAGGAAGAAACCGCTGGAATGGCACTGACTGTTTATTGTCCTCCTGAAACTTGTGGACGACCATATTTACAGCCTTCCTGAACAGGCCAGTCAGCACCACAGAAGCGTCCAGCAGAACGACTCTATCCCTGTCTCTCTCTGTGGCCAATGGCCCTAGCGGTCTCCTTTGTGGCCCCGAGAGCCAATTCTGTTGCACAATGCAGCTCTCTTTAACCACATTGCTGCCCGTAGGCATTCCCTAGTCGAGCTTTCGCAGCAGGTACTGATAAGCCTGTAACACAGCCATGGTGTGCAGGCAGCCGGCAACCTTACCTGCCATCGTATAAGCCTTGCCCACCAAAGCCGAGTCCACAGAGGCTTGGTGGGCAGGACTGAGGCTTTATGGGACAATGCAGGGTTTATCATTCTACAACTGCAGTCCTTTCGCCCTACTATATTAGCGTGGAGAGAAATGTTAAAGCTGAAGAGGCAGGCTGAATACAGGATATTCCATGACCTGGTCACCTCGGTGTGCAGGTCTGGGGAAAAAAGGATTAGGGGTCATTGTTTCTGCATATCGATTGGCCAGGCGATCAGCTTGGCTACAGCCTGAGTTATCACCTCGAACAGCTCTTTGAGGCTGAACTGGATGTGGGGGCATATCCTCTACGAGATTGATGTCGTCCATACCCTCCTCATAGGAGAAGGAAGAGAGGTGGAGCATGGTGATCTCTTCACTGGGAGAAGAAGCCCACGAAAGGCATGCTTTCGAACCCTGTGAGAGAGTGCAGAATCTGGCAGGTGAGACGGAAGAAAGGGACAGGCCACCTTTAAACCCTCTGCCAGATTCAACTGCGAGCCCCATGACCTCAGTCACTCAGTCTGTGGGGCCAGAGCTCCATGTGCTCATATAGCTTTACCCCCCCCCCCCCCCCCCCCCCCCCCTTGAGGTCCTTGAGGGGGAACCCACTTGATCCACACAGTTTCATAGAGCAAAACCAATGATACGACATAACGCTCATGCTGACTTTATCAGGTTTCAAAATGAATGAGAGGCAAAGCATTACAATTCAAAGGTCACAACATGGCAGCAAATGTGGTAAATCCACCGACTAGCCACCCAGTGTGTTGTTTTCTCTATGTGTTCAATTTCTCAATATGATTGACTACATTCTATGTTTTGTAATACTGACCTACTTGGAGAAATAAAGTCTGCCAGCTTCCTGCGGAGTGGAGGTCAAAACCAAGTAATTGTGGTGGAAGGAAATCATCCTCTCCCTGAACACTGACAAGTCCAAGAAACATATAGTGGTATGGAAAAAAAAAACAGGTAAGAATACATGCTCCCTATAACAGAAATAGAGCTGCAACTGAGAGGGTCAACAGCTTTAAAATACCTCTGTGTCCACATGGCCAGTGCACAGCCTAACTGTGGTAAAGAAAGTACAATAGCACCGCTGTATTTTCAGGTGCTTTAGTAGATTCTGTTGCAGAATTATTCCACCATAAAACATAACTAGCAAGATTGGAAAATGCATAGTAATTGTACTTATTATTATGCTTAGTTTCTACTTTGTGAATAACTTTGAAACTGCAGTCCCCCCCCCACAAAAAAAAAAAGAAATATAAATGTTTTCCCCTTTAATACATATAAAGGACAAATCCATTCCATTTCATCTTCTCCCGCTTATCCGAATTCGGGTCGCGGGGGCAGCAGTCTAAGCAGATTCCCTAGACACTTCTCCGTGTCCAGGGATCGGGTTGTCAAGGCCCCCGCCTTCGACTGCTGCCCGATCCTCTCAGTCCCTTACGGTCCCTCCTGCAGGTGGTGAGCCCACGGGAAGGCGGCCCCACGTCGCTCCTTCGGGCTGAGCCCGGCCGGACCCCGTGGGGGAAGGCCCGGCAACCAGGCGCTCGCATACGAGCCCCAACCCCGGGCCTGGCTCCAGGGTGGGGCCCCGGCTGCGCCATACCGGGCGACGTCACGGTCTTTGATTTATTTTTCTCGTAAGGGTTTTTTGAACCGCTCTTAGTCTGACCCGTCGCCTAGGACCTGTTTGCCTTGGGAGACCCTACCAGGGGCATATAGCCTCGGACAACATAGCTCCTAGGGTCATTCGGGTACTCAAACCCCTCCACCACGTTAAGGTGGCAGTTCAAGGAGGGGTAAAGGACAAATCACAAATTACAAATCACATGTCTTATTATCATATCCAGCCAATGACGGGACAATCCAAAGTCTCCACCACTTAGTATTAGAGAAAATATGCACAGGTTAAAAGTGTTAAAACACTTGACATTTCTAGCCATATATGGTTCTTCCACAAAGCGTTACCACAAATTTGGAGGCACATAATTGTGAATGATGTCTTTAGTTGTGGTTCTACATTTTCTTCATTAGAACTAGAAGACCAAAAACAAGTTCCTGCATGACAATACCCTTGTGCATGAAGCAAGTTGGGTTTTCTTTTGTGGAATTAGTGGAACATAAGAAGAATGTTCTTAAGTTATTAACTAAAAAATGGGACTAAATGTGGAAGGGAATGTTTAAAAAGCACATGCCATGACTTATTGTTAGGCTTATCTTATTCTATCAAATACAATGTCTTGGGATACACAAATTTTTTAATCCACAACCTATACCTGTAGGATGATACATAAAATGTATGTATCATAGTGCTTAGTAATACAGTATAAGCAAGGAGTATTGTATTCTATATGTACACTGTGTTTCTGGAAAGAGACGAGTTTATCTCAACCCTACCATGTATTAAAAAAAAAAACATGGACAAGAGGTCAGACTGTGTGGCCATTTATTCGATTACATATTCTTGTACCTATTAATCTGTTTCAACTAATTGAGTTAAGTACTGAGCTGTGTATTGCTATTGAATTATTTTAAGCATGCATATTTAATTCAATATGACCTTGTGTGCTTTTTCCTGTAAACTTTCCAGCTTACCAAATTTCCTCATTTAAATAAGCAAATTATTTTAATGAAAAGCCCCCATGCCAGACCAATTAGTAATGAATTATAATCTGATGATAAACGATCCTCTGTTGACAGAAATGGGAAACCGCACAATCAAACATTAATTATTCATTCGATAATTAAGTTCAAATAGGTAGTGGAGGGAGCATTGTGACCTGTTTTGTGGAGATCGCTCTGCCTACTGGGACACGTCCTGCTAGCTATTTCAGGGCTGCTGCCATGTTCTGTGCTGATGGTTTATTCGCTGTTCTCTGCGTTTAAGTCTCTGGTGTGTTGCTGATTTTTATTGAAATGACATGCCTTTGAATAGATATCCAATAAGCTAAAGGAAAGGTTAACCAGCAGAGACATGCATGACAATTGAAATTATAAGTAAAAAAGATTCATGAGTAGAAAAAAATATAGGTCATATTTTTTTTTTTATATATTTAACTAAAAGGTCATACATTTTTATAAAATAAACTAATGATAAACAATTGAGTGTTACAAGGATTTCCTCAACTCGCTTTTGACATTCAGAACCTCATCAAACTACACTACATGACCCAGTCCGAATGAACTCCAAGCTATCAGATGTGGTTTACTGGATGCCTCCTTAAACAAGCTACAAACACTGTTACATTCATATGTCGCATCATTGTTTTTTTCTTTAGGCATCACCGACATGATTAGTCATATTTCCTACAGTTTGCACAATATTTGCATAATATTACTACTATAGTCATTTTGAGCTAATTTAAGCTGTGTTTGTAGACCAAACCTTTGGATTTCCTTGTTGGAGCTTAAAGCGGTATTTAGCAGTTTTCCATCACTCAGTATTGTTTCTGAGATTCAGAAATAAATAATGTATCAAAGGTGCTGTGGTTTAACAAAAGCCATGGTTATATTGTTAAGTCTTAATCCATGAATTTTGTTTGTACACAATATGAATTATAAAGCAACATTTAAAAGATGATAGATTAGCTAGATAGCTAGATAGATAGATAGATAGATAGTGTTAGGTAAACTATAATGTATACATGCAAATTCATCCCATTTTCACATGTATAGTACAGCATCCAAAGGACTATTGAAGAGCTACAGCGTACTGTCACATTTGAAAGCTACAGTATTTTTTAACTCGTCAAAGACTAGTTTCACTTCATTTAAGGTTAGTGACTCAATATGAATTGTACTTAAAACAGTACAGTTCTATTTCACAGCAACTTCGCCTACCTGGGCACAATCATTGCTGAGCATCTTCACATGTAAGGTCAGACGTTAAATCTGAGAAAGAAGTTCTACAATGGCTGAATGAGTTTCAGGAGCAGTCAGGGTTGACTTGGAGAAAGTGAAAAATATAAGCTGAAATCACTGTTTCACCTCAGCCTGTAACATGTTCTTTGCAGAGTCTCCTATGATTTGAAGTTTTGCTAACAAGCTGGCAGTCTCAGAGAGAGGGATGTCAGCCAAGCATGCTTGTTAGAGTATTAGGCCATGTCTGGACAGTTCTTATATATATCTGATCAGCAAATTGAGTTGGGGTTTGAGTTTTAATTCAATTTAAATTTATTTATATAGTGTTTTAACAAGACATGTTGTCACCAAGAAGAGAAAGAAAACATAAGCAGACCCAGACTTAAACAGGGATCTTCATTAGAATCATAGAGTAACAGTAAACTAAATATACAGTGAATTTGTTAGAGCATATTGTCCGGTTGATAATCACAGGACAGACTTGATCATATTTATAACTGACTTTGTTTTCCCTTAAGCATCTGCTGAATGTTTAATACAACCCTCAAGTGTTTGCTATAATAAACAAAAATATATATATTATTTTATACTACATTCCACCATGCACTAAGGAAGTCCAAGGTTATACTAATCCTGTTCGCAGAGCTAAATTCTTAATATCCTCATTATATTCTTGTCCTCATTATGGGTTTGAAATTGTGAAGGGTATTCAGTATTCACTAAGCATGCATCACCTTCCTGCATGATGCATGTCGGGCCTTCCAGCATTTTTCACTTAAAAATCCCCATGCTGGGATGGCATCATTTAGCCTCCAAATACGTCGCACCTGTGAACGTGAGCAAAGGAAAACCGTTGCTTTAACAATATGAAAGCGCAATAAATAAAAACTGCTCATCCCAGATCTGTCACCGAAACAAACCGAGCAGACAGCAAGTCCTAAAAAGGACAATATTTCTATATCACACAGCCAGTAACAGAAGACAATAAATAGCAATAGGAATGACTGACATCAAGTAAATGAGCCGAAAAGGAAATAAAGGTAAAGATTTAGCATTTAGCCCTCTCTATCTTGTTCTCTCTTTTGCTCTCTCGCTCTCTCTTTTGCTCTCTCTCTCTTTTACTTATCTATCAATCTTTTTTCTGTCATCTTCAGGTGCATGAACAAGAGACAAATCTTTAACCATCCATGAAAGATTGATTGATTTTTCTGTCAAAATCTAATGTCAAAGTATGCATCATATTTTCAAATGCATACTTATTTATTTATGATTTCCCTGTCCTTCCTCCAGGGTTTCTCAATTTCCTTTCTCTGGACAATAAAACAATTTGATTTCATGTCAGCATGTTTGAGCCATGCAAAGATTGGAGCGATATGGTCTAATGTGGTGTAAATGTTTTTGCACAGTTGCTATGTGGCTCATCCTGATATGAATGAAAATCAAAGTCAACTGACACCTAATAATGTGTTTTTTCCAATTAAAACTGAGGAAAGCTTTTTATTGATCCAAGCACGTAATACATAATAATTAAAAACAACTGAAAAAGAGCAACTGTGGCTTCAAAAAATACAATAAAATCAACAAATTAGACACATCGGAAAGTGCAATTGTAAAAGTGGCCATCTGGGAATTTGAATAGCTTTGGCCCTAACCGTTACCAACTGATCTACATTGTCTATTGATTTAGTGTAATATTAGCTGCAAGGTTAAGTCAAATTTCAAAGAAAAATGATCAATGTATTGATTCTGTCTTCTTCTTTCCAAATTTATCTGAACCATACTAATGCCCTACCACTGGAGAATTCTCTCCAATTATGAACTTACATTCTAAATAAACCAATTCGATGCTGCCGAAAATGGCTCAAGGTAAAGAGCCTTCAAATATGTATATGAGATTACTTAGAACAGTTAAACTCAAGAACCAATAAAAAAGGATTTGGACAGTAAATAATAACAGTTTTCTGCAATTTTCTTGAACAGTTTTGCACTCAAGTGTTCATCAGTGATAACCTCAGATGATACTGTTGCTAACCTAACAATGATTGAACTATAATGAATGGACATTTGGTCTTCATTCATTAGAGATGTGGATGGGTTCCCTTTTGAGTCTAATTTCACTCAGGGTTAATATTCATATGTCTGTGAAGGGACAATGTTCCATGTTAAAAGCGCTAGACAAAAAAAAAAAAAAAAAAGATTTTAATTTGTCTAATTGTAGTGTAATTTTTTTTTTTATTTTTTTTTTATTTTTATTTTTTTTTTTTTGCACTTTCTGATTTTACCCATCATTGTCACAGTGTCACCAAGACCCTCGGTGTATTGCTTTACTTTTTTTTAATAGTAAAATATATTAAATATATAATTATATTTTGGTTAATAAGATGATTTACAAGATTAAACAAATCTTAAGATGATTTTAGAGCCTCAGTTACAACATTTATTAGACAGGTTTGACACCCCTGGTAGAAACTAAGACATGAGTAACATTTAGAAAACAAAATTGAAATGTTACTACTATCTCATTTAGATCTCTGCCAGCTGGAAGCTTCAATCTTCTGTTTACCAACCAAGCATTAGAGAGATAAAAATATATTTAGAAAAATGTCAGCTATATCATAAATAATATAATTATAAATTTACTCAACAAATTCTAGTTAATGTAATTTTTATTGTGTATATAGTTATGTATAACGAAATATGCAACATTCTTGGAAATAACGAATGATAGAAATGATTTGTTATTCAGATTTAAACATTTTAAATGACATTTCGGGTATTTGTTCAGGAATGCACACATTGTTATGGGAGAATTTATCCATATACTACATACTGTACAGTACACAGTGAACAAAAACAGTGTTCCTCCATGTCCTAGTTGCTACATTTAACATTATACACAAGATAACGCAAATCTGACTTGTACAAACAGACCTAGAACTATAAATTTAAGCAATAGGTATTTAAAATGTGTAAAATAATCATGTTGATGAGTGTAGTTGCTAATGTGTGTACTAATAATTACAATGCAAATCCTTTCTGTATAACATTCTTTACTAGATAGTATGTAATACTTCAGTACATACAGTATTTAAAAAATAATTTGACTGAGTAGTACTCTCCAGAGTCTATAGATAGATAGATAGATAGACAGACAGATAGACAGATAGATAGACAGATAGATAGATAGATAGATAGATAGATAGATAGATAGATAGATAGATA
>JAAIIK010000017.1:2263082-2277161 GCA_014706435.1 Silurus glanis | reverse complement strand
ACACACACACACACACACACACACACACACACACACACACACACACATACAATTTCCTTATTCCCCCCTGAGCCTTACATCTCTCTAATCCTGTAATTATTGCATTATAACATTATTTGCACATTTGGCTTTTATCCTTCTCATCCTTCTCATCCCCACTGGGTTCAAGCACACATTCCTGGCTTTGGCTGAAGACAGTTTGTGGTAGAAATGACAAAAGAAAAAAAGATAATGCACCTTTCACTTTTCAGAAACCAAGGCCCTCCTAATTCCTTGTTTTTCACATCTTTGTGAATGGCACATACTCGACTGCAGTACCTTGAGGTAAATGTCATTTTACCAAACGATTTTTCTCGAAAATAAAATGGAGCACCCAAAAAGCACATCAGTATCACATAGGTGGTTTAAGTGCAATTAATGTAGGTATATAACTACAAATTTGCAGATGCCCTCAGATTGTTAATTCTGATAATTACTTTTCTTTTCATCTTGCTAGTCAGTATATAAATTAAAATAATTGTAGGAGGAATTTATATTTTTGTATTACAGGAAAAGTGCATGTGAACATCATTTGTCATTTATTGTAATGTTGTGCCCCTTGGTGCAGATTGTAGTTAAATGTTGAGCTTAAGGGCATAGCAGCAGTTTTTGAAAATTACCCCAATTCCAAAAAAAAAGAAAAGAAAAAAAAAAAAAAAAAAAAAAACTAAATTAGAATCCCATTTTAATGAAATCCTCCAGCTGGCCACTCCGTTTCCAACAGGGCATTTTAAGCACATAAGCCTTTTTGAAAATATCACCATTTGTAGAGTGGAGCCCATGGAGCCCAATGGTGGCTTATATTATTTGTAAGACCTTGGAGGCATGAAATCCTAAATGACTGATCCAGTGTCTTCCCGAAGTTTGCACCAATATTTTTTGTTTGTTTGTTTTAACCCTTTTTGAGGCAATATTTCTTGGGAAAACTGTACCCCTCTTCACAAATGCCATCAAACCAAGTTGTCTTCAAAACATTATGGTCTATACTGTGGGTGTTACCACTGGACACTTTGGACTGATGCATCAACTGAAATGAATTAAAGTAACAATAATAATTCAGATTATAAAAAAATGCTATTAATATAATAATTATAAAATAATAATAATAATAAGAGATGGTAAATCTATTATAAAAATTTTATAACTGATGTTGAGATGATGTATGAGGGCAGTGCAGCTGTGGCTACCATAAAAGGAGACTTGTTAAATTATGTTCATTAGGATTCTTGCTTTAATAATGACATTCATTTGTACTGCATGTGATACCTCTTTGTGATTCAGCTCTCTGTTAAACTGCATTTCTGTATCAAAGTTTAAAGTTTATATATACATTTTCTATAGAAATGGCATCAGAATAGTGGTATTAAGAGGTGGATTGATTTAGATAGGACACCAGGCCTAGGTGTAAAAAAGATGGCCTGCCATTGCTCCAGTGTTGTAAACCTTCTCTAAATCCATGAACAGACAATGTAACTCCTTCTGACCTTCTCTATCAACATTCTCAAAGCAAATATTGCATACTGTTGCTCACAGATAGTCACCTCTTCCCTCAGCCTGGGACTACTACTACTCTCCACTACCACTACTCTTTCCTAACTAATTAATGGTGTGTCTGATCAACTTTATTCCCCTGTAGTTACTGCAGGTCTGCACATCTCCCTTATTCCTAAAGATAGGTTCCAGCATACTCCTTCTCCATTCCTCAGGCATCCTCTCACCTTCCAAAATCTTGTTAATCAATCTGGTTAAAAACTGCACTGCCATCTCTCCTAAAAATCTCCATGCTTTCTTATTCATTTTCCTTATTGAACAGCTGCTCAAAATGCATCCTGCCTCTTCTCAACACACTCTCCTCACTAGTCAACACATTTCCATCTTCATTCTATATTGCTCGAACTTGCAGCACATCCTTCCCAGCTCTGTCCCTATGCCTTTCCCCCTTCTTTAGTGTCCAACTTCTCATTAAGCTCCTCATATGCCTTTTCCTTAGCTTTTGCCACACCCCTCTTTACCTGTTGCCACATCTCTGTGTACCCCTGCCTACTTTTCTCATCTCTCTGTCGATCCCAATTCTGTTTCTCTTTCTCCTTATGCTTTCCTGCAGTTCCAGATTCCACCACCATGTCTTTTTGTCTTCCTTTCTATTTCCAGATGTCACACCAAGTACCTTTCTTGCTGTCTTCCTTATCACTTCTGCAGTAGTTGCCCAATCATCCAGCAACTCTTCAGCACCATGAGCTCCTGTCTGACCTCTTCCCTGAATCTCACACTGCAGTCTTCCTCCTTTAGTTTCCAGCATCTTATTCTTCTTTCAGTCCTCACTCTCCTCCTCTTCTTCTACTTCACCTCCAAAGCCATCCTACAGACTGCTATCTGATGCTGCTAGCTACACTGTCCCCTGCCAGCACCTTACAGTCTCCAATCTCAAGGTTGCATCTCCTACATTGAACATAGTCCACCTGTGTGCACCTTCCTCTGCTCTTATACGTCACCCTATGCTCCTCTTTCTTCTTAAAATATGTAAGGCCATACTTACCCATCACCTCCTCATCACCTCTGTTCCCTTCACCAACATTGCCATTAAAGTCTGCCCCAATCACTAATCTTTTATTCCTAGATACACCTTCTACCACTTCATCTAACTCACTACAGAATTTTTCCTTCTCCTCCATCTCACAACCCACTTGTGGAGCATAGGCACTGATGACATTTATCATCACCCCTTCAACTTCCAGCTTCACGTTCATCATTCTATCAGAAACTGTCTTCACCTCCACTACACTCTTACTGTACTCTTTCTTCAGAATCACCCCTACACCATTTCTCTTTCTATCCACACCATGGTAGAACAGTTTAAACCCACCTCCAATGTTCCTGGCCTTACTCCCTTTCCACTTGGTCTCCTGAACACCCAACATATCTACCTTTCTCCTCTGCATAATGTCTGCTGCCTCTCCCTTTACCAGTCATAGTACCAACATTTAAAGTGCCCACCCAAACCTCCACTCTCCTACACTTCTCCTTTTCCTGCTGTCTCTGTAGACATCTTCCTCCTCTCCTTCTCCTCCTTCGGCTAACAGTAGCCCAATTTCCACCGGTACCCTGTTGGCTAACAATACTTATGGCAGTCATTGGTAACCCAAGCCTTGACCGATCCGGTATGGAATTCTGATTTGTGATCCGCATATATGTTTGGCACATGTTTTACGCTGGATGTCCTTCCTAACACAACCCTCCCATTTTACCAGGCTTGGGACCGGCACTAAGAGTGCACTGGCTAGTGCAGCCCTAATGGCTGGGTTAAATAAAGATTTCACAATAATATTTAGTATTCATTGTCTGTGACATTACAGGACAAATACTCTTGTTGATATTCTGTTTCTATCCTATGCTAGTCAACTTTTTTTATTGTTATTTTTTTTTTCATATTGCCTAATCAAATAATAACTTTGTTTCACTTGCACCTGTAAATATGTTGGATATATTAGGCAGCAGGTAAATGCTAAGTTCTTAAAGTTGATGTGTTGGATGCAGAAGAAATAGGCAAATGAATCTGAACAACTTTGAAAGATGCCAAATAGTGATGGCTGGATGACTGAGTCAAAGCATCACTGAAACAGAATGGCTTGTTTTCACAGTATGTAATGGGATGCAATTGTATGCATGTTGAGATTTGAAGGTAAGTAGCCCATAAAACAGCATCCAAGATAATTGCACCAATTTAAAACATTATTTACTTTAGCCAGTATAGTTAGAATATCAAAACAATTAAATTAACACACTGCAGCAGTGGTGGATGAAGTGCACAAACCATGTACTTGAGTTAAAGTAGAGATACAGGGTGCTCCCTTTAAACTTTAATATGAGTAAAAGTACAAAAGTATATGGCTTTAAATGTACTTAAGTATCAAAAGTACTATGGTTTATTATGCTTATAATGTTGCTATTATAATTTTTGTCACAAGACTTTTGCTTCATCAACTCAGATTATATGAAAAGACTCTAATGTTACTCTTAACACACCGATCTATTAATAGAATGATAGGAATGAGTTGCTGAACACTAAACAATATCTATTAAAATTATCATGAGCCCAAAAACTTTCTTTTCAACTACTTCAGAAAAATTGTGCAAATAAGGCCATGTGTTGTGGCACGTTAGAGTAAGGAGTTTTATCTAATCATTTATTACTCACAAAATGTTCTGCTTGCTGTTGAACTGATGCTGGACTGTATGTTAATGATATGTAGATACCACCAAGCAACAATCAAAACAAAATGCCATTGAGTAAAAAGTAAGAAACGTCTCTCGGTTACGTATGTAACCCTAGTTCGCTGAGGGAACTAGGTTGGTCAAGGTTGTAAAACCTGGCAAAGGTGAGCGGGGTGGACCACCCTGCAGCGTTGCAGAGGTCTTGGAGGGACACTCCAGAGGACCAAGCCTTAGAGGCTGCCACACTTCAGGTCGAGTGAGCTCTGACCCTGAATGGAGCGGGGAGACCAGAGGACCCGTAAGAAGACGCAATAGCATCAATAATCCACCTGATGAGCGTCTGCTTATGAGCAGGAAGGCTTCAGCAGATGAACAGTTGTTCCAACTTTCTGCAGGGACTCGTACGGTAGACATAAAAGTCCAGCGCTCGGACCAGACACAGCTGGTTCAACCTCTCCTGGTCTGGGGTCAGGAATGGAGGAGCCTGACAGGTAGTGGGACAACTGAGGGCACCTTGGGGATGTAACCTGCTCTAGAGTGCAGGAAGGCACTGGCCATACCCACAGAGAGGGCCTGCAAATCACCTACTCTCCTTAGAGAACAGATGGCCAAGTACCTTCACGAAGTCTCGGCCAAAGGCTTGAAGGGGGGCTTGGATAGAGCCTCCAACACTGAGGCCAGGTCACAACCAGGCACTCTGGGATGCACCGTAGTCCTCAGCCTCCGGGTGCCGTGGAGAAAACGGTCAGAAATGGGTCTCTGCACAATTAATGCCCATACACAGGGGGCGTAATATGCCAAAACAGAGGATGCATAGACTTTAATGGTGAACGGAGCCAACACTTTTGCGAACAGCTCCTGCAGAAACTCCAGCACTGAACCCACTGGGCAGTGGACTGGATCCAATTGGTGCCGAGAGCACCACGCAGTGAACAGCTCTGAATTGGAAAATGGTCTCTACCACCTCGGTGGAGAGACCCAAGCCTCTGAGCTGTACCCCCCTTCAGGGTACAGCTCTGGGCACGAGTGAACAATTACGCCCCTTGATTAAAAGAGAGGAGATCCCTCCTCAGAGAGATTTCCCATAAAGGCTGCTCGTGGAGGATCCACCAAGTCCATGAACCATGCATGGACCGGCCACCGTGGAGCTACCAGGAGGAGATGGACTCCGTCCCAGGTGTGGTCTGAGCGGACCAACACGTGATGGCCTCTGAGGTACGGGAGGAAGTGCTTTAAAGTCAGAAGCACGGCCAGCATTTCTTGGCAAGAGCTGTGCCACCCCAGATGGACACTGTCCAATAGACCTTGGTCAGAGCTGCCACTGATGACCGCTCCAAATCCCGTGAGGGGCACATCCCTCGTAGGCTCAATGCAATGACCCGGAACATCCAACACGGGGCCTTGGAGTAGGAACCCGGGATCTCTCCACGCATCTTAGGCACATAGGCAGCGCCATGTGACCTTGATTGTGCGGAGGGGATTGCCCTTCCGAGAGAACTCCCGGGCTTTGAGCCACCACTGAAGGGGTCTCATGTACAGGAGGCCAAGTGGAATGACACTGGACGCTGCTTCCATGAGCCCAAACAGTCTCTGGAACTGCTTGACAGTAAGTGACTGCCCTTCTCTGACCTTTCTGACCGCCGTGATGATGGACGCTATGCGGGCAGAGGAAAGCTGCACGCGCATAGTAGCCGAATCCCAAATGATGCCAAGATAAGTCGTTCTCTGTGACGGAGAAAGCACACTCTTCCCGGTATTCAGCCGAAAACCCATCTCCTTCATGTGATTGAGAACGACATCTCGATGCTGGACCACTAACTGCTCTCAATGAGCTAATAACAACCAATCGTCTATATAATTGAGGATAAGGATGCCCTGAATTTCGTGAAGGTGTGGGGTGACAGGGCAAGGCCAAATGGAAGGACCCGATATTGAAATGCTTTAACCCCAAAAGCAAACATCAGAAACCTTCTGTGAGAAGGGGTATGGGTGCGTGAAAGTACGCATCCTTTAGATCTCCTGTGACAAACCAATCTTCAAATCTGATCTAAAACACGACCTGCTTGAGGGTCAGCATCCTGAACTGGAGCCTCATGAAAAAGTGGTTCAGCTGACATAGATCTAGGATAGGACGCAACCCACCGTCTTTTTTGGGAACCACAAAGTACTTCGATGGCCTCCTTCCTCATTAGAGTATCTACTTCTTGTTCAAGGACCAGAGCCTGTTCGCTTCTCACCAAAGTGAGAGAGAGCCCGTTGAACCGGGGCGGGCAAGACCCGAACTAAATCGCGTAGCCTTGCTCTACAGTATGCAGGACCCACAGGAACATGTCTGGCAAAGCCCTCCAGGTGGCCAGGTTGTCTCGAGACTGACATCCATTGTGTCCAGAGCCGGGGCAGTGCCCAAACACGGCTCTGGAAACGAGACCTCCTGGTCTGCAACGATGCCAGGCGGAATCGAAAGAGGGAGCTCGGTGGAGCTGGCCGTGCCCTGAAGCACATTTCGTGGCAAGTTTAACAAACTAGGTACCTGAAGGGGCCGGGGGAAAATGGGCACCGAGAAAAGCAATGCTACACGCCCCCCGGTCATCCCTCCACAGGTGGGGTCAGGACCTTTTGGCCGAAGCCCTCACCTCACAGGGCTTTGACCCAGGGCATCGCGTGGGATCCCGCACAGGGGGAGAGCGCGTTGCGACTTTTTGTCTCTGTTCTTGGCGGTACGAAGTGCTGAGTTGGGGTTGGGGCAGCGCCCGCCAAGAAGCTTCATTAAAGCGGCGTGGGAGATACCGCTGGAACGCTGCCGATTGTCTCTTGAACTCCTGGAATCTGTTGACTTCCGAATCAACTGCGTCGCCGAACAGGCCCGAAAGAGCGAGTGGGGCGTCCAGCAGCATGACCCAGTCCCTGTCCGGTATTTCAGACAGAGTAAGCAAGAGGTGTCTCTCAGTGGCTACTAAGGCGGCAATAGACCGGCCGATGGCCTTGATGGTCTCCTTTGGGCTAGATCCGCCGTAAGGATCTCAGAAAACTGGCCACCTAAGGGATCTCCCAGACCCAGCTCTCGCAGTAGGTCGGCTTGGATTGCCTGCAGTACCGACATGGTTTGCAGACATCCAGCGGCCTGACCTGAAGATGTCACACCCGGGGAGAGATAGCGTGCTAGCATCTTTTCAACCTATGGCATGACACCATAGCCATAATCCCTAAGGCCCGAGACGTTAGAATAAACCGTGGTTTTGGGGCTGAAGGGGCGGGACGTGAAAGGCCACGCCCAGGACCTGGACACCTCGGTCCTCATCGAGCTTATCCGAGGTAGGGGAAAGGGACAAGCCTGTCTCCAAACCTTCTGCGAGATATATAAGCAAACCTCAGGAACCGGAGCGCCGCTCCGCCTCAGCGAGAGCGGGACCAGAACCGCGAGGAGTGGGGGCGTTCTCCTCAAATATCGCCCGCCAGGAGTGGAGCAGCTGCATAGGCATGCGAGCACAATACTGGCAATAGGCTCTCTCAAAAGCAGAAATCGTATGTTTCGCTCCCAAACAAGCCACACAAGGGCTGTGTGTATACCTTCTGTGTGTATCCCTTTCAGTAAAGAAACAAGGACAGGGAGATGCACACAGCCAAAACGTGTGCTTGGTTTTCTTGGATGCCTTCATTCTTTTGACAAAACAGTCAGACAAACATTACATTTCACCCAGAGCGCTTCATGAACAAACAGAAGCTAAGGCCATCTTCTCTCCAGGTGCGCTTTATACTCCCTGGTCGTGACGTCACCCTGCCGGTGACAGCCTGTCTTCAATTTTGACTGATTAGACTCATTACTCAGAGCATGGACAATGCAGTCACGTTCCCAAAGTGTTCCGACGCAGCTCGAATTCCTGAAAGGGAATTTAAAGTTGCAATGTAGTAAAGTTAAAGTAAAAGTCTCACTGTATGGAAATACGTCAGTAAAGTACGGATACACGAAAAAGCCATTTAAGTACAGTAACAAATTACTGTACATTTACTCCGTTACTGTGCACCACTGCACTGCAGTAGTAAAAAATGTATTGGGAATGATTTTGATTTTGGTTTATCAAGATGAAAAATAACGAATGAAAGCAATATACAGTCGTGTGGTTTCATGCGTTGATATGAATTTGGCAACAAGGGGAACAGGGACTGACACTTATATCTAGAGCAAGTATGTTTTTTTCGTTTGTTTGTTAGTTTTTTGCCAGACATCTTATCCAGAGCAACTTACAAATGATCTCATCTATACAACTTGGAACTCAGGGGCCTTGCTCAAGGGCCAAACAGTGGCTGCTTGGTGATGCTGGAATTTGAACTCACAACCTTTTAGATCAGATCAGATCCTAAAATGAAACAAATAAAAAAAAATGGGTTCATGGTTCAGAATAAACTCTCCTAAAAGCATAACCGTATTAATGACCCAAACAAATCCAGAATTGATCCTGGGTGTGGATTCAGATGCTCATGTTAAGTATGAAAACTTAACTCGCTGCATTTGCCAAACAAGAAGAGTGTATATGATGTCCATATTCAGTATATTGTACAAATATATTTTATAGGATTGGCCTTTTTCAAAGCTTTTGTCTAGTTTTGATGGCTGTATTTACCCATAATTCATACAAAGATTTCCAGTTGGAACCTGATCATTATTTACCTGTGACCAGTAAACATGGTGTGTTTGTGCATAGATGGGTTGCTCACATTAAGCATTGTTCTGGTCTTCCTTCTCTCTCTCTCTCTCTCTCTCTCTCTCTCTCACGCTCTTTCTATCAGTGAGTCAACAAGAGAAGAGCACTTTTATTGAAATTACTTTGAATAAGTCTATTATGATTTTCAAACAGAAAACAAATTTTCCCCTAAACCTGATATGCAACTCAACTCAACTACACCCGTAAGATAAGTTCCTGCTTTGTCTCCTAAATAAATACATATCTACATATTGGTATTAAAGGCTGATGATGACTTTGAGATGATCACGTATGGACTGCAGCATTAGGTTGTGTACTGAGAACCCAGATAACAACGCAAGCTCAATCATATGTCTATAGGGAGCTCGGTGGTTAAGACGATTGGCTTCTGATTGGAAGGCCACCTATTTGACAATGCAAGTTGCTCTGGATAAGAGGGTCTTCCACTGCTATAAATATATATGTCAGCAAATGGGTATTTCCAATATTTAAAATCTCCAAAAAAAAATTATATATAGTATGGGCTTAATAGTCAGTAGGATCTTTGTGTGTTTTTCGTATTTTCTTTTTCTTTTTTTTTTACATGAAGCAATAATAATTGAATGTACTGTATTATTTCAAACTTGATCAGTCTCTTACATCATTTTGGAAAATTTCTGTTCTACATTCATTTGTTGGTGTTTGTGCGCAGCTCTTTTCACATCACTTCACAGCATCTCATTGAGTTGCCATTCAAATACATACATTTTCCCCCTTTTTTATTCAGCTATTTGTTTGTGGTCTTTGGGATCAGTGACAGGTTGCTTGACCTAATTTTTTCTTTATTTAAGCTGCTGGACAGATTACCTCACATTTGTTTTAAGAATATTCTGGTTTAAACTTGAGGTCATATTTGTCTCAATATCTGAAAGTTCTTCAGGTTTAGTGGCTGCAAACCAAACTCAAATTTTCACCACTGTGCTTGACAGTTGGTAGGAGGCGTTAATTATACACTGTGTTAGCTATATGGGCAAATATAGCACTACGCATAATGACCTTCAACGTATATTAATATGTATCATTAAAGGGTTTTGAACCGAATTAGTTTGAAAATCCAATTCTTCTTACTGTATAATAGTGAATTAATAAATTTCTGCAAAAGGCCTTATAACCCGTCCCAGATTAATGAGCAGCAACAATTGCCCTTCTCAGCTCATGCTTGAGATCCTTTTTTAATGGCACCTGAGATGACTGCTCCATAACATCAGACCACTGAAGTTCTGACACACTTCTTCGCACTTCACACATCTTCTGACACTAAATCATCTTGCAAGTTTCAATAGTAACACCTGTGTGCTATTTACTGAGTTAATGATTTTGAAAGTATGAGGAAACCTGCTTATTTTTCTGACGTCAGTTGTATATTTTTAAATATGTATTCATGTTTCCCAGAAATGACATGGGAATACCAATACCATGACTACAATGACTACATGTTGAAACATGTTGTCAACTAAGGATATTTGTTTGTTGAACAAATTTGTTTGTGCACAGTCGATGATCATTAAAAACCGAGAGTAAAACTAGGGTGTACCTTTTCCCATTATTATATGTAGTCTTAACCCTAACTCTAACTACCTCTATCTACCAATTCCTCTGCTGTTGTCTTGAGGTTCAGCTAAAGTTTTTTTTTTTTTTTTTCTGTAGAAACATAAAACATGGTCTTTGCCTAATGGAACCCAAAGAAAAAAGTGAAATTTGTTTATATTAAAGACATTTTAATATGGAATATAGAAACAGAATGCAGAAAAGTAAGCGACACATCTGAAAAAATCTGTAGTTTGCCTTTCTGCCACAGGATGGCAGTGTTGTTCAACCCATTGAAGTGTTCTGATGCTTTCACTACGGTAATTGTAGCTTACCCAGAGACCATAAAAGCCATGTGATATTCACTGTCAATTATTAAATAGTCCACCATCCTTTAAACAAAAATATTAAAATCTGCCTTTTTTTTAAAAGAATATATTTAAAATATTTACATTTACAATACATATTAATATTTTTAAATAATGAGTCCACAAACAGACTTGTTCTCTTCTAAGATCATTAAGTAAATCCATTATAAAATGCATTAATTTCTCTATATTTCACACTAATTATGTCTATATTATTAATATCTGAATCTATATTTCTTAGCCGTTCTTAAAAATCATGGTTTATTTCACTGCAGTACCTTACGGTAATATACTTCCTGAGTGAACGCTACAGTCTATAGGAACCGATGAGCCATAAAATAGCACCAAACATGGCTGATGAAGAATGAAATAGGCCAATCTTCAAATTACAACATTTCCGTTTTAAATTGGAAAAAAAAAATGGCGATGGGGGGGATATCAGGCATTAGGATTTCTGTCAATCAGAGCCAGCAGTCCCCAAAATGCAATACAGCCAGTAAGCAAGGAGCCCAGGAAGCTTGTTTAGATAAAGGCTGGGTGGGGGATCCGTCCCGATCCCGGCGATTAGATAATCCAATTCATTACATCAATTAGATCATTCTAAGAAGGGCTGGACAAAGTGAATTTGGGCCTGTTGTACTGATTGATGCTGAAAAACTGCCAACTGGGTGATTGACAGGAATGTCCCCCTGGAGGGAAATGCTATAAGTGGCTTTTCGCTATAATAGACAAATCTGTTTTTTCAGATTTGACTTTCATACAAATTGTTCACAATCATTTTTTTTTTCTGATTACACAAGCAGGTGTGTCATAATATTTCTGTTTCTATACAAATGAATGAAAGGTAGATTTTGCAACACGTATTTTTTTTCCCCAATTCCTAGAGTTGTTTAATTGCACGCTTTCTTGATCATTTTTTCATTCTTTATACACCTGCAGAAGCACTCATTAACCAAATTGTTGTGTACATTAGTAATGTTTACATTGGCAACCTATATATAAATACATACACAAACATAGACACAGACTAATATCAATCAACGCCAAGCAAAGGCAAAAGAGAATGTCAAAAATACTACACTTTTAGCCACACTCTGCAAAAACTGGACAATCTTTACTATACAGTAAATCTGCAATATATTTGACCATGTATGCAGAGAAAAGAAGAAAGGAAAAGACTTAAACATAACTAACAATAATGATTCAATACACTCTTGACATTAGTCTAAACACGCTATCTCTTTTCTTTTCTTATAACAGTTTCTACCTAAGACTTAAAGGCTAAAAAAAAAAATGCTAAGAAATGCACATAAAAAAAAAAAAGCAGGAGCTGTAATCTGCAATCCTCTCTTTAGAAACACAGGTGAGCAGGGTCAATTCCGCTTATCTTTAGAGGCATTGCAAAAAAGACACATTTGCTACTGAACAACGGAAATCCCTTGACCGTTTTTTTAGAATTTGAGTAATTGAAGTTAAAGAAATTGAAGTAAATTGGAAGTAATTCATTTGAATCTTCCTATTAAGGCCTATCCTTGATGATTAATAGTAAACTCAGTATTGCCCTGAATAATGAACTCAATGTATATAGAGCGTATGTGTTACTGTGAGCAGCCCTGGTTTGCACGTAATGGTACCACACGTGCAGTGAAATGCGTTTCTGAGACACTTAGAGGTGTGTGACTTTGCGTATTTACACGCCTGAAGTGTTTCGAAATAGTGTCTGGGGGACTTTGGGGTCAAGGCGAGTACACACGCACAGGATTCGGCTTGTGCGTCCGTGGAATTTCATGTATGTACACAACGCGTGGAATTGGACAGCGTTATTGAGTGTTGATCAACCAGTAGCCGTTGGAATGTTCATGCTGGGCCATGTAAGCCTGATGATTAATCATGATGGTGATGGCAGGAAGTTCTGCATATTTGTGTGTGTGTGTGTGTGTGTGTGTGTGTGTGTGTGTGTGTCTGGTGACAGGGAAAGTGGCCTGACAGTGGTGGTATGGGTCAGACGCTTCAGCTCAAACAATGGCATTCTGACTGAAAGAGAGTAAGTGCAGAAAGAATGAAGGCTAGTGGGTGAGTGCTCCATCCGGCGACACACAGTCCCATGACATCACAGCAGAGGGAAGAGAGGCAGAAATGGCACAGTGAGGGAGAGATAAAACGGATAGATAAAAAAAGGAGTGGAGGGGTTATGGGCCGGAGGAGGAGAGATGGAAAGCTGATAAGTACGGGGAGAGTTGTGGCAAGGGATAATTCATCGACGTGGAGCTGAAACAGGAGACAGGAGCGGGAGGAGTCCGGCACTCCATTACTGCTTCTGCGTTATCGTAGACCATTCATTAGCAATGACAAGCGCAGCTCTGCCCTCCCACAAACAAACACACTGTCACTCATGCACTCACTCACGCTTTCACTGCTTCACCCATTCCCTCATTCAGTCTTTCACTCGCATGATCAACTAATCGAATCAAATCAAATTTTATTTGTCACATACACATACATACAGATTTCGACATGCAGTGAAATGCTTCATACGACGGTCCGGCATGAGGGAATAGAATGAGAGAAGATAAACATTCATTTCGACTTCATTTTTTCTTATCACTACACCTACTCATTTACTCACATACTCATACCCCGATCACAATTTCTTACTGTTCATTCATTCATTATTCTGTTTTTTATTCACTCACTTATTCACTGCTTGACTCATCAGTCTTATTCTTTCATTTGGTCCCACTTCATATTTTCACTGATTTACTAATGTGAATTCACTAATTCACCCATTCCTTTGTCCTTATCTATTCACTCATTCATTTTCTATTATTTTCATACTCATTCTAGTATTTTCACTCACTCGCTCACTCATTCATCTCTTCCCACTCATACATTTCATCTAGCCTTTTATATCTTTTAATGATACAATCACTAATTTACTTATTCACACACCCACTCACTAATTTAAATACTCTGCATATTATCTGTTTTATGTTGTTCACTCTGTCATTTTACACATTCACTCGTTCACTGTTTAACTCAACCATTCTGTCAGTCATCTATTAGGTTCTATTTTCTATTTTCATTGCTTTACTTATTCGCATATTCAACTCAAACTTATTCATTTAGAATCTATCCATCCATCCATCCATCCATCCATCCATCCATCCATCCATCCATCCATCCATCCATCCATC
>JAAIIK010000017.1:2248667-2258793 GCA_014706435.1 Silurus glanis | reverse complement strand
GACCACGCTCCTGTGTGGAAATATATTAGCAAGTTACCTGAATCTATAGAATAAAATGTAAATGTGTGTTGAATAAACAAACATACAGTAATGTAAAATAACAAAAACAATAGAACAATCATTTCAGTACTTATACAAAATTAAATAGAGAGATTCTATACATTAAAAAAAGGATATTTGGTCCATGTACTTTGCATTTGTAAATTGTTTCTTCTTGATTTTTTTTTTTTTCTTATTAATTTCTATCTTTTTATTTTTACATTTTGTGGTACACTTAAACAAACAGAATGTATAAATAACTGTTTAACCATCAGTGAATGATCCATAAAGGACTTTTAGAAGTCCTGAGAGGATAATATAGAATGCTAGGTGACAGTAAATGAGATTCTGACAAATGTCCTCATTACATTGCAACGTTAAATATCTTACGTTTTACTCAACCACATTTTGAGAAATCAGTCATTCTGTTATGTTTCGGAGTGGATAAAAACTTAGCTCTTCAAGCACGCAGCAAGCCACCAATCAGGGTTGAGCATGCGCTCTGTGTTGAACTTGTTTTGATTGCCGCTTGGCTAGTTAATCTAAATAATTTGCTACTCATTTACATTCTAAATTTACACTGATGGAATTAAGCAGACACCTGTATCCAGAGAGACTTACTTTTATCATTTATACAACTGAGCAGTTAAGGGTTAAGGGCCTTGCTCTAGGTTTGGGCTTTGAACCCTGATCAGAAGTTCAACATCTTAACCACTAAGTTACCACTTGCTAACTTTTTTATGTTTGTAGTGACTTGTAACTGCCAATTTGCAAGGTGTAATGAAGTAATTATCCACATTTAAATCCCACATTTATCGTGTAAACATCGACACCTCCAGAAAAGTCTTTTGCTTACTCTGAAAGGGAATGTAAAGCTCATAAGAAATCTACTTTAACCTCACTTTAAAAGCCTGAGTGGCTTACTATTACTGTAATTACTATTACAGTAAGGTAAATTGCAGTGGACAGTAGGTCAGCAACTAGCTAACCGTCTTACATTAGCTATGATATTAGTAATAATATTAATTTGATGATAACCTCCTTAAAGCAGTAATTAGTATAGGTCCTTTTACAGATTTACCTGTGTATGGAATTTGACTGATGGGGGCAGTTTTAATGCAGCAAAAAAAATAAAAATTTGAAAAAAAAAAAATAAATTGATGTTGATTTAAGATCTAGAAACCAGTAGATGAGAAGATAACCTTAAGTTGAAAAGTCAAGTTGAAAGTATTTTTATTTTTTTTTGTGGTATTACAACTTATATACAGTATATGATCTAAGTGGCACAATGGCACAATGAATGCTTTTTTTTTTTCTGGGTAACAATGAGTAATACATTTCTATTAATATTAAAGCTACAGGTATCTATATTTTGCAAACAGTATGCAGGTATAGATATTGTAAAAATACATATATATTTTTTTACTATTTGCACTATACTACACTATTTACTATTATACAGTATATTGTGTTAATCGTGTGAAAGCTTTTACATTTGAACTGATTTTAAATACACTGTTAAATAAAAGAAAATAAAGACTTTTTGCTAGGGCTTTTTGCAAACAGTGATAGGAGGGTGTTAACAAAACGAGAAAAACGATTGAGAACTATCTAAAAAATCGGAAGTACAGTTTTAGGCGAACTGGGAGTCTTTCAGACACCTGTATTAGGTGTAGAAATATAAATGAATGTAATAAATCACCATTAGCAAGCAATTATAAATACTCCCCATTACATAAGCCTGTTCAACCTGCATCTTGAGTCTGCTCGAATCCACTTTGCATTAGGTTTACTAAATGCAAGAGAACAGATGTAAACTAAAACAACATTGGATGAAAAATAACCACATCAAGGCATGTCAACATCACTCAGAACGCACATACACCCAAGCTTCAGAAGGCATTTTTTATGGCCTAATCAATGCGACGACGGTGATAACAAGTCTCTCTCCTGTGACGAGGCCTCGGCTCGGCCGTATCGGACAAAGTCATCAGCGGAATTTTCTACTGAGGCTCTCGGGGGGAGGAATGCCACGCCACTGCGTGACAAATACACACGCTGTGCACTGGAAAGATAAGCTCTAAATAAAACCTGGGTGACAGGAGCGAGTGAATGAGGAGGAGGGAGCAGAGACCTGCCGTTCTGACCACAGAGAGGGAGAGAGAGAGAGAGAGAGAGAGAGAGAGAGAGAGAGAAGCTTTAGGTGTGCAATTATATTTTAACATGCTTTAATGAGTTTAGTGTGGAGGCCAAAGAAGAAGTATGCTTCTTTGTCTTTTTATCAGGATTATTATTATTATCATTAATATTATTAGTACTGTTGGAAGTATCGCTTTGTATAGCACTGTTGTATGGCATTGAGCCAAAAAAAAACAAAAAAAAAACATGGACATTAAATGGTGATAAGACATGGTGATAAATGGTGATCATACATCATAATTTAGAGGACAACATGGAAACATATATATATATATATATATATATATATATATATATATATATATATATATATATATATATAAGAAGGTAAGTAAGAAAATAAATAAATAAACAAACAAATTAATAATGAATAAATAAATAAATGCAATAAAATAATTAATCACAAATAAATAAACGTTGTTATCAGCTTTTAATAGAAACAAAACCAACCACTTTTAATAACAAATTGGAAATTCAGAATCAAATTGATGCAAAATGTATACACAAAATTTACATTTTTTTTTTTATTTGTTTTGGGGCAATGTTCATTGTTAAAAGCACTATACAACTATAAAAGAATAGAATAGAATTTAGAGTGTCTTTTTGAACATTATTTGCTATAAGGTTTGAGCTCTGCTTTTTCTGAAAATTCAATTAACTAACATAAGTAGTAGTAGTAAACAGAGGTCCTTTGTGTCACTGTTGCAGGGAATCAAACAAAATGGACAGAGAAATGTTTCATCATTGTCAAATTTAATATTTGTAGCTTAAAATATTAGTAATCTTTTTATAGTTATGGTTCGTTTTTATAGCTATCATTTTATATAGTGCTTTTAAAACTTACATGTTAAAGTGCTTTACAAGCATAAAAATAGAGCATACAGACATCAAAAAGTGAAATCAACATAAAGCTTTCCTAAAAAAAATGTGTTTTAAGAGCAGATTTAAAAACATTAAAGCCTGTCTAATCTCAACAGGAAGAGAATTCCAAAGTTTTGGTGCACAAGAAAAAAAGGACCAGTTTCTTAGCCTTTAGTATTTAGCACTTCCTGTCGGTGTGGTGGAGGTAATTCCTGAAAAAAGCAAGAGACAGATTAATAGAGATCTATTAAAAGTTACAATCTATATTTAAATGTGTTTACTTGTGGAGCTTGCTCTATACAATCCCTGTTTAAGCTGTTACCAAAAAAACAATCATATTCAAGAACAAATTTATTGTAAAGCCATCCCATGATAATAAATGTACATGTACATAAACACTCTATAGATACCTGGCCAAAGGATTCAAAATTGCTTTTTTAACATCCCATTCCACATTTAGTCCTTATTGGCTGTTATATTACCCTCCAATCTTCTGGGAAGATGTTCCACTAGATTTTTTTAACTGTCCTTTTGGAAATGTGTGCTGATTCAACCACAATAGTGTTAGTAACGTCAGGTACTGATGTAGTTGAGTAATGAGGCCTGGGGTGCAGTCAGAGTTGCAATTCATCCCAAAGGTTGTAAGGTTGAGGTCAGAGCTCTATAACAAACCACTCAAGATCTTCCACTAAAACCCATGTAAAGCATATCTTCATGGAGCTGGCTTTGTGCACAGGGACACTGCCAGGTGTAGAACAGGTTTGGGTCTCCTAGGCATCCTATACAACTGTGTACCCCCAATTCTGTGCTAACAGTTTGGGGAAGAGCCAGATGCAGCTGGAAAAGTCAGGTGTCACAATAAATTTGTCCATACAGTGTATAAATAAACATGTATATATTGAGCTCAAATATGCATGTATTGCTCCACATGTACATTATAATGCTGTGTAACATTCAACTAAACAAGACACAGTGTTATGAAAAGACAAAATCACACAGCTGGAGAACATTTCTTTCCCCTGAATGTAAGCATGTCTTTCCGAGCAGTTCCCTCTGGGTGATCAGATAATCCTCCTCCTCATCTAACCCCAGAGACTAATGTATATCATCAACCATAATCACGCTCCTTACGATAGCAAACCGAACACACACACTTCTGTAACACAAAAGGAGGAGTGTGCGCGCCATTGTTCGAGTCGGTGTACCGATAGCGGATTTATCCGACAAAGCCCTAGTTCACGGTCAATCATAAAGACAAACCACAATGTGGATTAAAAAACCGCAGGCCTGTACAAATAGAACACTATCAGGCAGATGTTGGTCTGAACACACGAGTAGAACTCACTGGAGGGATGTGATCTCCTGAGTAAGCTAAGTAGTGATAAGAGTGGATGTTGGGGTATTGATTTTGACTGGATGAAGGTGAGTATTCCAAACATTAAGGTGATGTGGGGGTGGAGTTAAGGTAGATAAGAGGTTGGGTTGGATTCTGCAAACCTATTTAGGCAAATTAAAAAAAAAGTATTAAGGTCAAAGTGCTTTTAAAGTCCTTCAAAAAATAAAAGACTGTGACAGCTTTGCTAGGTCTGGAATTCTGGGATATAATACTACTATGGAATTATAATAAAAAAAACTGGAATGGTTTTAACCATGATCATGTTAATGATGGTCCCTCTTAAACTTGGTATATGCTTTTGCTAAAAAGCTTCTGTCAGGCATCTAAGACCAATTACAAAATGTCTACGGTGTGTCTACTAAACTTTACAGATGGGTTAGTAAACAGCAAAGCATAAAGGGTATTTTGCACTTTAACAAAATAGCACCACTTTGGCTGCGATAACGAATTGCTTTTTTTTTGCAGACTACTCGTAGCACACAGGATTACATCTGATTGCATTTCAGACAGAGCTTATTTTAAGCAAGACTGGTGTACAGGAAGTGGTAGCTTAGTCGTTAAGGCTCTGGATTCCTGATAAAAAAAGGTCAGAAGCTCAAGCCCCAGCACTGCAAAGCTGCCTCTGTTGGGCCCTTGAGCAAGGCCCTTAACCCTCTCTGCTCCAGGGGTGCTGAATTATGGCTGACCCTTCTGAACAAGCTGGGATATGCGAAGACAGATTTTTACTGTAATGTTATATATATGTGACAATTAAAGTCTCTTACAAAACCTGAATGGAATATACCTTATAAATATATCTCTATATTTATATCAGTCCTAATATTTAACAATAACTAACTAATATACATTTTTTTTTTTTTTAGTAACCTTGATCAATAGAGAATTTTTAAGGAGTCCTTCACTTCTTCCATTTTTTGTTTTTTTGAAGGTAGGATAGAAGTAAACTGGAAAAACCCAAAGGAATCTGCGTATTTTAGAATACAGGAAGTCCCTGACGTATGATGGAGATGCTTTCTGATGACCCCATTGTAGCTTTAAAATATGGCAAGCCAAGACATTAGCTAGCGTACAGAGGAGTCTTAAATAATGGTGATCAGTATGGGGTAGTATATATTAGTATATGTTAATAATTTAAAAAAATTTCAGTATATAATGTGGCAAAATTGAGAAATGTACAGTGCTGTAATGGAGAAACTTTACAGTATATGTGTGTGGCAGTATGCACATAGAAGAGCCCCGGGTCATGGACAAGCGCTGTTTCGTGAGTGGAGGGCGAAAAGATCAGTAAGAATTCTACCTGTAGCTGATGAGACTAATCAGAGATGCTGAAAGACGAGAGATATAATTGGGGGTGGAAACACTAAAAATACTTAAAAACACAGCTTTAACACAGAGACAACTGAACATCATTCTTTCAGGGAACTAGGGTTACATACGTAACCTAGTGACGTTCCCTTTCAGGAACTCGAGCTGCATCGAAAATGCTTTGGGAACAAGTGACCAATCACGCCATACTGACCAGTCCCTGCCTAGTGTGTCTAAGTACAACCGGCATGCAGGACAGAGGAGTCGGGAGTGGCTTAAATGTCGAGGTAAAACCTGACAAAGGTCATCGGGGTGGACCAGCCCACAGCATTACAATGTCCTGGAGAGAAACTGGAGAGAGACAAAAGCAAACCTCAGGAACCTCCTGTGAGTAGGAAGGATGGCTATGTGGAAATAGGCGTCCCTTAGATCTATCGTGACAAACCAGTCCTCGGACTTGATCTGAGACACGATCTCCCTGAGAGTGAGCATCCTGAACCTGAGCCTCACGGGTGAGCGGTTCAAGGAGCGCAGATCTAGGATCGGCCGCATCCCGCCGGGAAAGCACCACTGAAATGTCGCCGTGGTCTCCTGAACCTGTCGGCGATCGCCCTTACCTACAGCGTCACCTAACCAGGCCAGGAGGAGCCACTTGGGCGTTCAGAAGGAAAACCCTGTCGGGAATCTTGCTCCATCTCTCATAGCAGGTCAGCCTAGTATGCCTGCAATACACTCATCGTGTGAAGGCAACCCCCGGCCTGACCTGCCGCCGTGTAAGCCTTACCTACTAGAGCCGAAGGGGCTTTTGTAGGCGCTACCGGAGCCTTTAGCGATGCATCACCTGGGGAGAGATAGCCAGCTAGCGTCTTTTCAACCCTGGACATCTCCCCATAGCTGTACTCCCTGAACCCTACTATATTCGCGTATAGCGAATGCGGGGCAAAGGTACGGGCCACATATGGGGTCTCCCCGGACCTGGACACCTCAGTGTGTAGGTCGAGAAAAAACGGTAGGCCCTGGGGCGGGGGCTGCTTCCGGTTCTCATCGGGCCAAGCTATCTCTAGCTTAGCGACGGCCTGCGTCACTACCTCCAGGAGCTCCTCGAACAGCACAGGCTTGGAGGAGTCCGTGGGCTCACTAGCATCCAAAAAACTCTCCTTCCTTGGAGGAAGAAATACGAAGCGCCGCGTTACACGCGAACCACCGAACGGAGCCCCGCGACTTTCGGCGCCACTTCGCCTTGGTGAGAGAGTGACCTGAACCTCTCCGGGAGCACAAAGCCACACGGGTAAAAATGCTAACAGTAGACTCCCTCGAGAGCCGACTAAGCATGCTCATAAGCTAACCAAACAACACATCGGAATTATGTTTGCACTTAAAGCTCATGGCTGCACAGATTTACACACAAAGCGCTTACCTGAACAGAAAGAAGCTAATGTCGCTACCATCGCTCACCCATTTTTATAGCTTCCTGGTTTACACGACGTCGCCTGCCAATGACATCACGACTTGCCTATTTGCCGGGAAGTCTGTCGATCACAAGGCGGGAGATGCGTACATCCTGGCAGCGTACCAACATATCGTTGCTACATTTGATTTTTACAATTTTGTCATATCGCTATCGCCATAGTAAGAAAAAACATAAGTCAAACCATCGTAACTCGGGGACTACCTGTATTCCATTTGTCAGTCATTAATTTAGGATTTGTAATGAGTAGTAATTAGTCACAAATCTGGAGTGGGTCACAAATGCTGACTAGCCATTTCTTTTGTTATATTTGTTTAGATCATTGCTGGCATTTATTGGATGACAAGCACAATTTAACTGTGGTAATTTAGTAACTAGTGTTAACTGGCTATAACATGACTCAAAGCTTCAATAAATATAGTAAATACAAAAACACGAATGGAAATAAGTGCATAAACCCCTTAACATATAGTTGATGCTGAGGATATGAAAAGAAAGAATTAAAAGCAATAAACAAGAATGAAACCATGGTGTGCTTTTTTTCTATCTCCTTTTTCCATCTGCAAAGAATGAGGATCTGAAATACCAGGACAGGCAAAAGCCTCCAACACCAAATAAGCCTTATCTCTTCTCACTTTCCTGATTACACAGCTCAGTGTTCAGATACCATACTCCTGCCACAGGGCTGCAGAGAGAATGAGTGTGTATGCAGCAAGCCTCATGTTTTCTGTTGGAGGTGAGTGATGGAAACGGTTCATCTGCATGGGAATTCAAGCCACTCATTTAAAATTCATTGGGGAGAAAAAAAATCATCAGAATAACAATGTTATTTACAATTCTATAGGCGTATAAGAGATTTTATTTACAGACTAATTGAATATTATAGCTATGCAGTAACCTCAGCTTCACCCGAACTATTCAGAACTTTAAATCCTTGGTGGCTTGTGCAAAATCTGTCCTTCTTCAGCCACCATTCTCTGTACCCTCTGTCCTGTTTCAGTACCATAGTAGGTGATATTCTGTGTTTTATATAAAGAAAATGAAATAACATCCAGTAAAAGCTGATGTAGCAGCTGGCGCAGTTGCCATGTCACAGCGCCATGAATCCTGTTTTGATTCAAAAACCTGTATTACTGAGTTTTGCATGAGTTTTGCATGTGTAGAGTTTTGTGAGTGTCAGCAAGATTCCCTTCCGCCTTCCAAAAACATGCCTGATTAAACTAAAGAGGCCCAAATGATAGACTGGTAATAGACTGGTGTTCCAGTTCCAGTTAAAGTGGTTGCTAAAAACTGAATAAATAAAATGAATGAATGAATGAATGAATGAATGCATTTCCTTTCAGCAGTGTTTATGCATCTCTCTGCTACAAAAGTCTGGTAAGTTTGAAGGGTGTCAAAGTAAAGCAAAAAGCTATTTTCCCTTACTGCTATACATATGATACATTTTCCTGAAGATATATCAAGGTTATACATTTTTACTGTTAAGCACACACATGGTCTGCGGAGTTTGAATTTCTGCTAGGTGAAGGTGAACACACATCACACCAACCGAGACCAACACCACAGCAGAATAGATAAGAAATTTTATATTATTGTGTAAGTGTATACAGCAGAGGCAAATGGCCAGAAAAAGAAATATAAGAGTGAAGGTAAAAGGAAAGCAAAAGTGAGCTACTGTCCTAGCCAGGGAAATATAATGTATAAGCAAAATAAAATGTATATGTACATATACACCTTATAGACAAAAGTTTGTGGACACCTGGCAAAGAGATGAATGTGCTTTTTGAACATTCCATTCCACATTTAGTCCTTATTGTCTGTTATAGTAACCCCTCACCCCTCTGGGAAGAAGTTTCACTAGATTTTGGAATGTTCTTGTGGAGATTTGTGCTCATTTCCACAAGGATTTTAGTAAAGTAAATTTTTTTCTTGGGTGAGGAGGCCTGGGGTGCAGTTAGCGTTCCAATTCATCTCAAAGGTGTTAAATAGGGTTGAAGTCAGAGCTCTATAGGAGGCCACTCAAGATCTTTCACTCCAACCAATGTAAAGCATATCTTCATGAAGCTGGCTTTGTGCACAGGGGCATCATCATGCTGGAACAGGTTTTGGTCTCCTAGTGTTCAAGTGAAGGGCAAATTTACTGCTACACATCCAAAGACATCCTATATAATTGTGTGCCCCCAATTTTGTGCTAATAGTTTTGGGAAGAACCAGCTGGAAAAGTCTGGTGTCCCAATATTTTTTTTTCCAAATGGTATATAAATAAACAGTATATATATATATATAGGGCTACATATTCATTTCTTGCTCCATATATACAGTACATTGTAATGCTGCGCAACATGCACCTGAACAAGTCCAAATGCTATGAGAAGACAAAGTCACACAGGGTGAAGAATGAGTTCCAAAAGGATTGCGGGCGGAAAATGGGGTGAATTTGCGAGAGGGGGGCTTAAGTTTGCAAGAGGAGAAAACATGTTTAGGCAAACACCAGTGGAAACACCATCTTCTTCCTCCAATGCCAGTGTGTATGTGTGATTTGACAACAAAGAAAAGCGTACCCACACGGCCAGCCCAGATATACACCCACGTGCACAACAAAGTTCGGCAGACACGCTGTACTTCTTTGAAAAGTATTGCTAACGTTCACCAATATACAAACTCCCACAACATGCATATCACTTTACGACAATACACTTGTACTGTACACCCACGAGCTTGGAAATGTAAAGTCATTGGCCCTACAATACGAACATTCCCTTGCCTTAACCATACTCCCAGCAGCCAATATGAGCCCTACCGCAACTTTCTCACACACACACACACACACACACACACACACACACACACACACACAC
>JAAIIK010000017.1:2188290-2199056 GCA_014706435.1 Silurus glanis | reverse complement strand
TGTGTGTGTGTGTGTGTGTGTGTGTGTGTGTGTGTGTGTGTGTGTGTTTATGAGAGCAAGATAAATTCTTAATAGTTAAATGTAACCTAAAACATATTCAATCCCCTTTCACTTATTTTACACCCACACATACACTCACACACACTCACACTCACAATCACAATCACACACACACACACACACACACACACACACACACAGCCCACACTAACTAGTGAAACCCTGCCTGGGGAAGATACACATTCAATCATGAGAATTTCATCAGTTTCATACTCAGAAATAAAGTTTGTTCTCTTTTTATGAACTCTATTTACTAGAAGTTTCATTATGATCACTTATGATCAGGGTTACAGAATTTACACACACACACACACACACACACACACACACACACACACAAACACACACACACACACACACACACACACACACACACACAAGCACACAAACATACACACACAAAGCAAAGCAAGCTGAACAAACGATAATAGAGTGTGCTGCTGTTCAAAAGGTTTCGAACACTCTATATAAGGAAAGTGTATTTTTAGTTAACAGCTGTTTTCAGGTCCAAAATAGGAAAGGCTTTATTTATTATGCTCGCAGATTAAAGAGCTGCACTCAGGTACCACATTTTACTCTTTCCACCTGTGATCGCTTTCCACTTGCGGTAACAAGAAACAGTGAGAAATGCACCCTGCCTGTGCTTGAACTCAAACCTGCACACAAAAAACAGCTAGAGATCTTTATAAACCACTAATCAGTCCTGATCAGTATACACATGAGTGTTTAGTTCAGGGTTTGGTGTATGTGTGTGTGTGTCAATAAGTTAATCTCATAAATAAGTTCATTCTTATTTACATGAGCTGAAGAGGTTGAATATGGAATATAGAATTCATGTTGCACACACAGTATTTTTCTAAGTACACTACAACAAGGTTACTAGGTTAGGAGGTTTGGGAAAGAACCCAGATCAAAGCAGAGAAAGTGCATTTTTGCTATGTGTGTGTGTGTTTGTGTTTAGACGAGTGAATCGCTCTGCTGCAGATCAGCAAAAAATAAAAATGTTAAAGCTAAAACACCAAGGAGGTTTCCCATTAATTAAAAGAACTCGTCTCAGAAACAGGACACACACAAACACAAATGCAAACATATATACGTATTTCTTAATAGATGCTCTCATGGTCTGCTTTAAGTATAAATATGAAATTGGAGCACTGGGTAAAGAGAGACATACTCAATTGCCTCAATGGATGATAAAATAACGAGTTTTGAGCACTTCATGGTACCTTGCAAACATCTCATTGCAACAATAGTGTCCCACATGATTGATTGATTGGTTGGTTAGTTGGTTTTCTGGTTGGTTGGTTGGTTGGTTGGTTAATTGGTTGATTTAAATCAATATAGGTAGGAGCAAGAACAACAACTTTAAGGACAGAAATTTTTGGGTACATTTCACATTGTTAATTTATCACATTTAAAATATTTTTTATAAGAAACATATAGCATAGATATGATAGATAAACAGAGAAAGAAAAAGGGAGGAAGAGAGAGAAAGAGAGAGAGAGAGAGATAGAGAGATGTTGTTGAGAGAGAATGAAGGTATTTTATTGTATTTGTATGTTTAAATTAATAAAAAAATATTTTTTACATATACTGTACATGCACACACACACACACACACACACACACACACACACACACACATTGCTTGTTTTTTTTTTTAATTATTATTATTAATGTAGTTTATTATTAACATTTGTGATCATCAACATTTGAACAGTCTACATTTGTTAAAACAATTTTAAGTAAAATGCCCTCTTGGTTGAATAATATATAAGATAATATTTTTGAATTTTCTCTTAAAAAATTAAATAAAAAATCAAATTAATGCAATATACATTTTATGTTGATTAAATTGAGCAATTGATTCAATAGTCACAAATTACTGAGTAAATAAAATTTAATAAATTGAAATGTTTAAGTAAATGGTTTACATTTGTTAGACCCCAGTTAGGTAATACAGATGTGTATGTAAATGTGTGTGTGTGTGTGTGTGTGTGTGTGGGTGTGTGTGTTTACATTTAATATTTCATTTTCTAAAGATATTATCTACTTTACTGTTCTACATATTTCAGCATACTTTAACAAATGTACTAAATTTTAACAAATTTAACAAATTTAACACATTTTCAGCATACTTTAACAAATTCACTCAATTCAATTCAATTTTCTTCATTTTAAGAAAAATTCTTGAAGCTGCACATAAAATGCTAATAAATCAATATTGCTAGCATTAGCTGCTAGTCAGTTCCTGGTTAGTGGCTAACGCTAGCACAATGGATTCTTTAGCGATTTCATGTATGTGCAAAAGAAATCAATTCCGGTACAGAGTGAGTAGATACAGTGACACTGCGCTAACTCTAGTTTCTGCATTAAACAAACCTGCTGTCCACTACTTAATATGTTCCTATATATACGTGCCATAGATAGACTCAGATTTCAATAAGCCTGTATGCTGAAGACCAGAGCCATGCTAATGTTCTTTAAACATGGTAGACCTTGCTATTCTCATTAGCAGGCCCTGATTAGCAACCCCTTGATTAAATTGCATAATTTCAGTCGCCCCCTTGCTCACACCTAGACGTTCATGTTACTAGTTTTCAGCATGATATTTCTGAATAAATCAATTTTGTGCACAAGAATGATAAAATGTTAAGAGCATTTCTTTCATTGATTTCTCTAGTTGTATGCTTTGAATTTTTTTTCTCTAGTTCAGTCAAAAATACAAGAAAAAAAAAGTAAAGGGTTCTAAAGAATTCTACATATATGATGCTGCATATATGCATGTGTGTATGGCACATTATCATTTCTAAAAACCAATAAAATGCTTAATCTACTACCTAATGTTACTTTTTTGTTTTATTATTCTCAAAGCATCAGCCTGTTCATTTGCTCATCTTTGTCTTAATTTTTTTCTTTCTTTCTTGCTTTTATTTTGCTTGTTTTTGCACACTGCCCTGAGAAATGTCTGACCACACTGCATATCTCGCATCACCACCCCAAGCTTGCCTGATCGCTATCATATAAGGTATTTTCCATCTACTCAAACCAGCTTGTATATGTGTTTGTGTGTTTGTGTGTGTGTGTGTGTGTGTGTGTGTGCGCATGTATGTATGCATATCAGCAAATTCTGCAGCTTCTAAATCAGCTTCTAAATCAACAGGAAAAGGGTCTGATGAGGGTTTTGACTGAAGTGCCCCGGGGGACTGTTTAAACTCTAAAAGTCTCTGAAAGTGACTCAGTGAAAGAAGTGCAAAGCTATTTTTATTCAACTTTCATTAGCAGATTTCTTTTTTTTTTTTTTTTTACTTTTACTGAACAATGGTTTCTGGATAGATTTTTCTGCATTTCATGTATCCATTGTAACGTCCTATGAAATAAACAAACAAACAAATCCTTCTAGTTCAACAATAGAAAATCCAACAATGATCAGTTCAATAGATGATATACAATAGATGAAATGTAATCATATTAATTTCCATGTTAAAACATGACACTATGACATTTTTTTAAAATAATAAAATATTTTATTAAGTAGTAATGACTACACTCTAGTAATTGTTGGTGTCTATAACTGTGCTTTTAAAAGATTGCAAACTATAATTCCATAATTCCTGATTTATTTTTATCTTTTTTTGTTGTTTAAAAGCACAGTTATAGACACCCACAATATATATAAAGGTTTATTTCCAAAAATAAGTGTGTGTGCTGTGGGGATTCAGGATCTAAGATCTCAGAGAACGTGCACAAGGCTTTGATGACGTGTGAGCTCGGTTAAAGTGGGCTTATATAGAAAGTAGATAGAAAGATCCTGTCAGATAACTCACTTCTGCTAGTCAAAAATCGGAAACGCATCCAGTATCAAAATGAAATGTTTGTCACACTAAGCAGTGTGCATGTATTTCTAAATTCCAAATATAATTCCCATATTTACGACATCACTACCACACGTTTTTTTTTTTTTTTTTTTGGTTCAATTGTATGTTTCTATTCTGATCAATGTGCACCTTTTGTTAATTAGTCTGCTCATTAAGACATTTCCTCTTGAGGTGTGCAGATATCATTGTAATCATACTGATCAGTGTTCTGGAGGTTTTCAAGTCATTGTTATGGTAAAGAATGAACGAGTAAGCACTTTTATAATCCGGATTTGAAAAATTCACCATAATTTTTTTTTTTTCAAATTAATAAATAAATGCAAGTAAAAAGGTTATACATGATATATAAATCAGTGGATAAATGGACATAGTAATAATTAATAAATTACTTATGTAATTATTAGTAATAATAATTATTAATATAATTATTACAGTAGTAAGAAATTTCAACATTCTACCTCATTTTGCCTTTATGCAAAAATGGTCATTGCACTGTTATGGTCACTTTGCAAACAATACCCTTCTGTGTTAATCGTCACTTTTTCACCTTATACAGTATTATTAGTAATATATATTGCACCTTTGCAATCCCATAATACGTTTATTTCATATATATATATATATATATATATGAATGTATGACCTTTTTACTTGCATTTAGTTATTAATTAAAAAAAAATAAATGATGGTGAACTTTTAATATCCGGATTAGAAAAGTGCAGACTCATTCATTCTTTACCATAACAATGACTTGAAAACCTCCAGAACACTGATCAGTATGATTACAATGATATCTGCACACCTCAAAAGGAAATGTCTTAATGATCAGACTAATTAAAAAAAAGGTGCACATTAATCAGAATAGAAACATTCAATTGTACCAGAAAAAAAACATGTGCAACATGAGGTAGAATGTTGTAATTTCTTACTACTATAATTATATATATTATATACATGGCTATTTGCACATCTGGGTAGATGCATTTCATTGGCCCTGTACTTGTACTCTTCACAATGACAATAAACTTCTAATGTAATCTAAACTAATGCAATATTATTTCTATAACAGCTCTGAAATACATATGACAGAAATTTTACAATTCATTAGTAATTAATATTCATATGAATTAATTTATATTATCTGCACACACACACACCCCCACACACACACACACACACACACACACACACACACACACACACACAGTATTTCTTATTAAAGCCACATGCTTTCATGTTCTTCAGCATTTAATTTGTGGCTGTAAGTAAAAAGTTTCCACTGGAACACTGGTTAAAGTGAGACATGTACAGATAGCGCTATGAAGGTGATACCAATTTTGACACCACATTGTATCATCTTATCATTCCATAGACTCAGCTCTAAAATATACAACAAAAAAGTAATACCATTGTATTGATCATATATACATTTAATTATTTTGCATTAAATTTATTTTAAAAGCAATCTTAAATAGCAAACATCCTGGTACAAAAACGTTTGTGCGTGGGTGTGTGTGTGTGTGTGTGTGTGTGTGTGTGTGTGTGTGTCTGACCTCTGATAAAATTACTTTTTTTTTTTTTACTTTATTATATAAAAATAATAATCACAATTTAACAGTGTACAATTCAGTACTTATGTACTAATTAATAATATTGTTGGACTAATATGATTCTATAATCCAACACACACACACAACGACACACACACACAAACACCCTTTTTTATTCAGTAAAAAAGTAGGTCAGCAGTGACTTCCTGCAGACACACATGCATTGTGACACCTGACAGTGTACTTCTATACTTCTGCCAGGCCGACTTCCGATACCACCGTGTATGTGCCCATTAATGTGTGTGTTTTGCGCATGTACACAACACAAATGTGTTTATTAATTACAGCTTTGTACTTAAACGGTCTACGATTAGAAAATTGTATTGTGTCGAGCCGAAATTCATTCCAACTGTTTCGTTTTTATTTAAGCCACGATAAAGCGTTCAATGGATCAAAGGTCCCACTCCCTTCCCTCACACACACATTGATTTAATGTGGTTATAGACTTTATCTGGAAATGTAAAAGGGTATAAAAGATCACAGGTTCTTAGGTGTATTTATTTGTATTTTTTCTTTTTATATAACCTATATACACTACATGGACAAACGTCTTGGGACACGTGACTTTTTCCGCCGTATAAGGTTTTTCCCCCAAACTCTTATCTATCTAAGTTGGAGGCACGCGATTGTAAATGACTTTTTGGATGTGGCAGCATTAAATTTTCCCTTCACTTGAACTAGGAGACCCAAACCTGTTCTAGCTAACAATGCCCCTGTGCACAAAACCAGTTCCATCAAGATATGATTTACATGGGTTAGAGTAGATTATCTGCTCTTGAGCACTGATTCCAACCCTATTAAACACCATTGGGGTGAATTGGAATGCTGACTGCACCCCAGGCCCCCTCAGCTCACCTACACCTACAGTGCCTTGTGAAAGTATTCGGCCCCCTTGAACTTTGCGACCTTTTGCCACATTTCAGGCTTCAAACATAAAAATATAAAACTGTAATTTTTTGTGAAGAATCAACAACAAGTGGGACACAATCATGAAGTGGAACGAAATTTATTGGATATTTCAAACTTTTTTAACAAATAAAAAACTGAAAAATTGGGCGTGCAAAATTATTCAGCCCCTTTACTTTCAGTGCAGCAAACTCTCTCCAGAAGTTCAGTGAGGATCTCTGAATGATCCAATGTTGACCTAAATGACTAATGATGATAAACAGAATCCACCTGTGTGTAATCAAGTCTCCGTATAAATGCACCTGCACTGTGATAGTCTCAGAGGTCCGTTTAAAGTGCAGAGAGCATCATGAAGAACAAGGAACACACCAGGCAGGTCCGAGATACTGTTGTGGAGAAGTTTAAAGCCGGATTTGGATACAAAAAGATTTCCCAAGCTTTAAACATCCCAAGGAGCACTGTGCAAGCGATAATATTGAAATGGAAGGAGTATCAGACCACTGCAAATCTACCAAGACCTGGCCGTCCCTCTAAACTTTCAGCTCATACAAGGAGAAGACTGATCAGAGATGCAGCCAAGAGGCCCATGATCACTCTGGATGAACTGCAGAGATCTACAGCTGAGGTGGGAGACTCTGTCCATAGGACAACAATCAGTCGTATACTGCACAAATCTGGCCTTTATGGAAGAGTGGCAAGAAGAAAGCCATTACTTAAAGATATCCATAAAAAGTGTCGTTTAAAGTTTGCCACAAGCCACCTGGGAGACACACCAAACATGTGGAAGAAGGTGCTCTGGTCAGATGAAACCAAAATCGAACTTTTTGGCAACAATGCAAAACGTTATGTTTGGCGTAAAAGCAACACAGCTCATCACCCTGAACACACCATCCCCACTGTCAAACATGGTGGTGGCAGCATCATGGTTTGGGCCTGCTTTTCTTCAGCAGGGACAGGGAAGATGGTTAAAATTGATGGGAAGATGGATGGAGCCAAATACAGGATCATTCTGGAAGAAAACCTGATGGAGTCTGCAAAAGACCTGAGACTGGGACGGAGATTTGTCTTCCAACAAGACAATGATCCAAAACATAAAGCAAAATCTACAATGGAATGGTTCACAAATAAACATATCCAGGTGTTAGAATGGCCAAGTCAAAGTCCAGACCTGAATCCAATCGAGAATCTGTGGAAAGAACTGAAAACTGCTGTTCACAAATGCTCTCCATCCAACCTCACTGAGCTCGAGCTGTTTTGCAAGGAGGAATGGGCAAAGATTTCAGTCTCTCGATGTGCAAAACTGATAGAGAAATACCCCAAGCGACTTACAGCTGTAATCGCAGCAAAAGGTGGCGCTACAAAGTATTAACTTAAGGGGGCTGAATAATTTTGCACGCCCATTTTTTCAGTTTTTTATTTGTTAAAAAAGTTTGAAATATCCAATAAATTTCGTTCCACTTCATGATTGTGTCCCACTTGTTGTTGATTCTTCACAAAAAATTACAGTTTTATATCTTTATGTTTGAAGCCTGAAATGTGGCTAAAGGTCGCAAGGTTCAAGGGGGCCAAATACTTTCGCAAGCACTGTACAAGTAGATGACTTGTGGCTGAATGGGGACTATATGTGGAATGGCGTGTTCAAAAAGCACATATAGATCTTATGGTTAGGTGTCCACAAACTTATATATTTGTCCATATATTGTAGTTAGAATGTAACCAAATGCATTATGTTGTTCAATAGGCACTCTATGTTTTTGCTGTTGCTGTTGGTGGTGGTGGTAGTGGTAGTGGTGGTGGTGAAGGTGGTGGTTGTTCTTTATTTTGCTTTGTTTTATTTTTGGTTGAGATTAAATATCAGACAGAGATCTCTTGGGACACAACACCAAAACATTCACGTGAGTGTGAGATTTAAATTTCATGTCAAAGTGTACTTGGATATAAAGCTTGCAAACAAAGATGGAGCTTGCTTCATTCATTCATTCATTCATTCATTTATTCATACTAAGAAACTCCCTGGTCAGTTTGTTTCTGATTCGGGGAAAAAAAAGGATAAAAAAATTTGTTTGACTGCTGTCTTTTGTTGTTGAAGGTTTGTTTTCTTTTCTTTCCAAAGTGTTCTTCATTAGGTGTGTGACTGAGTGAGTGACAGGACCCACTCACTTCATGCTTAAATTCGAATACAGATATTATAACATCTAAGATGGAGAGCACTAAAGAGATAAAGATGCTGTTACCAACCAATACATTACTCACTAAATACACAATGAGTCCCGTAATTTTCTATATATTGCTGAAGCTAATAACGCTAAAATGACTGTTACTAACCAGTATCTAACCCATGTTCCATATGAGATCAGGTCGCCTACATAGGCAATCTTATCATCTTAACTTTTTAGCAAAATATTTTCCGGTATCTATTTTCGTGACTGCAACATAAAGGAGTCTCACGTGTCTTTTTCGGAAATGGGAAATTCCACACAAGTTCGCTTAAGTTTGTCTGGTGAACTGACTAACAATTAACATTTGAATATGTTTTTAATTGCTGTACATAAAAGTACATTGTTCAGCATGAGATTCATTCATTTTTTTAAAACAGACACCAAATATCGGTATTTTGGTGCGACAAAATAATGTCTTCTAACACCTAATGTTAAAATCTATTAGAAGCTTATAGGGTTCTTCCATTTTATTTCAGTTTTTAGGAACGAGCCCTTCACGTAGACCAGTATTTTCTACAAGAAGGTTTCCAGCTGGTACTTAGTAGTAATAGTAGTTTATATTCTTTATTTATATTTCTAACTTTTTCTGGTAGAATATCAGAGAGTAAGGACAAATTACAATAATTGTGAATATTTTGTTGAATTAATGATGGGTAAGGGAAAAGATGCTACAAACTGTAGAGTGCAATACGTTATTATTGAAATAAAAGTAAAAGAGGTGAGGGTGAGAGGCAGGCATGCTGTGTTTGCATGTATGGTTCATGCTCTTTATACTGCAAATAATGCATGCTGCAAAGTCTGTGGGTAGTCTAATCTCTAATTGTCATCACAGATCTGGTTCTATCACACTTATAAGTGGCTGATGTGTCTCATAGAACCTTTCATAATTCTTCTGTTTGTCTGTGAGAAAGCTTTTTATAAAGATCACTAAAAGTAAACATGTCCAAGGGGAAATGTAAATGCCATAGATATTCAATATACCTTTAAAGAACCCTTGAATATACCCCTTTATGTAAACATGTACAAAATCAGTGCATTAATATGTACATTTTAAAAAGGTATAAAGTTGATATGATAGAAATGAATAATAGAAAGTTATCATCAAACTTTTGACCTTAAGGTGAAGGTGGTATTTTTGTGAGAGGAAAGGTGCTTCATGCTAATTAGTAGGCATGCAAAAAGTAGAAACCATGAGAAAGTTAAGAAGTTCTCAGAAAAAAAAAAGAAAATTGAAAATAAATAAAACCTCTAACCACACATATGCACACACAGTATGCCAGTCATAATGAGAAAGATTCGAAGAATTTTCAGTCTCCAGCATTCTGCTCATCTGACCTGCCTGGTTTTCTAAATGAATAATCCTCCCTTTTCGACGCTCATGCTAAGCACAAATACCAAAATCAAAGAGTCTCTCTACGAACTCAAGTCTCCTGAATACGAAGAAACGTAGCTTGGGGGGGACAAAGAACAGACTCAAAATTTCCAACAGGGGCTGTTTGAGTCTCAAAGCTCTGATTCATTTAGTGACTATCGATTTATGCTTCGAACCACCAGTTCTAACATTGAATCGATATATTCAGACACCTGGTGCACTTACAAACAGAAAAGAGGTAAAAAAAAAAACAAAAAAAAACATTTCAGGAAGTTCTTTGGTGCGTCATAACTGTCAGCAGGAAACAGCGGCGAAATGTTCACAAGCTCGGGAGAAAAAGTCTAAAAGCTTACAATATACAAAATGTAGGCATTTGCTTAATCTGTGAATGGATTCTGGGGTTGGCTGGGGGAAAAACATAAACCAGGCCCTCTTACGGTAACATATAAATAAAATATTCTTATTAACTTGTTTGTTTAAAACATTTACAAGAATATTTTGTCTTCATGCACTATGTTGAGGTTGGTTTCAATGATAATAAACAAACATTTGCATAAAGCATCCATATTTTTCCATGCCCATGTTAATTTTTAACATGGTATTAAAAATTTGGAAAGTATTAATTTAAGGTACAGATAGAAATGTGCAATTAACAACAAGTTAACTCGTGACAATCATGCGACAATTAACAACCCTAATTTATATATATATATATATATAT
>JAAIIK010000017.1:2169392-2188190 GCA_014706435.1 Silurus glanis | reverse complement strand
TATATAATGACCACATGAAATTGATAATATTAACTTTTCTAGATAGATAGAAAGTTAAATGGATAGATAGATACATTTTCAGGTTTGCTTTGTTAAAAAAAAAAAAATCTTTTCAACAGAGTTGTAGGCTGATTTATCTTAAGCTTGTGATCTAGCGTACCAGTGTAGCTGTATTCATTGATAGAGACTAAAAGCAGCTCTGGACAAAGGCATCTGCTAAATGCTGTAAATGCAGACGGACGGACAGACAGACAGACAGACAGACAGACAGACAGACAGATAGATAGATAGATAGATAGATAGATAGATAGATAGATAGATAGATAGATAGATAGATAGATAGATAGATAGATAGATAGATAGATAGATAGATAGATAGATAGATAGATAGATAGATAGATCTTATCTGTGCTGTTGACTTTTTTTCATTTATTGATTGATTTAATGTTCAGTCTTTCAAAACCTCAATAATATCAACCCCAGATTTATAGTGCATCTTATTAAGTGAAAAATTGTGCTAAGGTCAACACAATATCTACACTAGCAGAAGATATTTAATGAAATGAGCTGGTGTTGAGATATTTAGCTCGCACAGCATCCAAGTTTTAAAATGATGCTCCAGAATGTAATTAAAGCATCTTTAGTGCCTGCATAGGTAGGGTTGGGTGATATTTTGTTCGGTTATACAAAAATGAAAGCTATTTTACAAAAAAAAAAAAAAAAAAAAAAAAAGAAAGAAAAGAATGTAACTGCCAGACAGAGGGGAGCTATTTCTAAAATAGTACTAGTAGGAAAACTAACCTTTGAACAGGTGTTGAGATGCCTTTTTCCAACTGTTAGAAAAGAAGGGGCTTTGATAATACCACACACAGAGACGTACAAAGTGCACACACACACACACACACACACACACACACACACACACACAAATTTAAGATCTTTGCTGAAATAACTGATGTCTGTCTACCACACTTACTTTTTATTACTTTCCACTATATAGACAGTAATGTCTAACACAGAGCTTGAGCAGAGTAGCCCACATACACAAGTACACACACACACACACATATACACACAGGGGACACATACACTATTGCGGTTTGGCCTGACTGGTCCTGGCTTGGAGCTGTGGTCATTATTAAACTTCCTGCACACACACACTTACGTGGTTTCTTTAGTAATTCTCACCTGCTGTGCACCTGCTAAACTTAACGTGCAGTAACAGTTCTCTCTCTCTTTCTCTCTCTCTCTCTCTCTCTCTCTCTCTCTCTCTTTCACACACACACACACACACACACACACACACACACACACACACACACACACACATACAAATACACACTTGCTAATCAGGCCTTTATGTAACCGTTACCAAAACTCTGTCACACACCCGCACAGAGAGACAAGTGCTCATAGTAAAGGGGTCTTTACATAACCGTTATACACTCTCGTTCACGCACATTTCCACCTACACACAAACATACACACACACACACACACACACACACACACACACACACACACACATTTACGCAAACACACAGACATGCAATTCCATTCTCAGAAAAAAAAAAAAAAAAACAGTAGGAAAGTCAACAGATTACATTCTGAACTGCCCACAATGGAAAAAGACGAGTGATACTGCACTTACCCACCAACATACATTCAGGATTCGTGTCATATGTTTATATTCCCTTCCCACAGCACTTACGTAACCTAAATGCCTAATAACTCGAACCTAGAAACTGCAAATCGGTAAACAGTTATTAAAACAAACATTACATGTTACAATATTAGAAATGTTATTGTAATATTTTAATATAATGATATACATTTTGTCTATGGAAGATGACTCTCGGTCAAATTCGATATTTTAGCTCATTCAAATATCTTTATGCGAAATCATACCATTTGTTCATTCGGGCACAAATTGTTTTGTTTGCTCAGCTTGTGTGAAAACTTCCATAGAAGCCAGCAGACATACAGCTGAAAGAACTCACATTGGTGTGTTATTTCTATATACAAGCAGTATATTGAAGGACTTCTGTTTTAATGGGAGTAAACATAAAGCTTTTAATTCATTTTAGGCCACTTCAGGGTGGAAAAAAATAATTCAAGCTTCTTGGAGAAAAATTGGATTTCTCCTTTATATGAATTAAAGGTGGAACCTTGCAAACTGTCCATCATTGAAAACACCTGAACATACCTATATTTGCATTACACTAGTAGTATAACTTGGTATACGTCTTTGTAATTGGTAAATGTGGCAAATATATTCTAGGTATAGATTTAGTTTCGATTATTTGCACTCAATTTTATTTATTTTTTTATTCTATTAATAGGTAATAGCTAATCAGCATAAAAAGGCAGTTTAAGCTTTTTTCAGTGCTGGACCGTGCCTGATTTGGGGAAAAAATAAAATAAAATGAAATGATGCTTCTGCTAATACAGTATGCACACTGACAGCTAGGCTTCTTCTATTTAAACTGTTCTACACAATGTCAAAATAATCATTCACAAGCCTATCAATTCATCAACCAAACTATAACCAACAGTTAAATACTGCTGATGTTCTGTAACTAATTTGCCCTCACTGTAGAGACTTCTGCTTTCGCTTCATTGTCGAAGGTTCTAGCTTCTAGCTCATGATGTTTTCATACAGTGTCCTCGGTGCTATGACATTATTTAAATCACACAGGCTTGAGCAACACATTGTGTGATGTTGTAGAAGATAAACATCATCTCCCTTTTTTTTTTTTTGCTTCTGCTGCGAGTTTATCATAAGCACCTGTAAATGCAGTGAGTTTGTTTAAAGACAAAGAATCGCATGTCATCGTAAAATGGACGAGTCATGCATATAATCAATAGATTGACTCAATTTGTCTTTCACAATACTTAAACACTTTAACAATATCAAAACAGGACCTTGATTTTAAATGGGATATGGACACTGGTTTAAGAAATGTAGTGTTCAGAAATGAAAGCTTAAAAAGGTCAAAGTATTTTTTTTTTGCTTAATCCACTGAATCCTGCTGAGTTGCCACTAAATCAATCAATGTTGCATGTTTTTGAAATATACATTTTATGAAGCCTACTACAGCTTGACAAGTTTTATGCTTTATGTTCACTTTATGTACACAGCAGGCTGTATACAAGATTACTGAGGTTACTATGGCCTCATTATCAACAACAGTTACTGCAAAACGACATCTTAGCAAATTAAAATATCGTGAATATAGTCAAAAAACATATTCCGAATGTTTTTAAAACCCATTTTTAAGCCGCTTGTCCTCATAGTATAGTATAAAAAATAGTCTTGTTCACTTTACTGGTCACTTTCTTCACAATTCTAAGCATTTATTTCTATAAAAAAGCACATTCAGACAGTTTGTAAACTACAAGCAGCAAATGAGAAATGCAAGCTATTTCTTCTCATATTTGCTTATCGAATAACATTAATAGTATGTGTTAAATTTCTGTCTTTTATTTATGTCTAAATTGCCCCTTATGAACCAAATTGAAGATATATTATATTACTATATTACTCTCGTCACAGTTTTTTAATTTTTTTTCTAAAAACGGATGTTTTTTTTACTGGGATCAGCCAAATGTCCCCACAAAGTGAAACGGATCAGACATTCCTACGATTGTGGGGGCATTTATTTTCTCATAGAAAGAAATAAAACCATGCCTGCCCACACACCATTTACCACTCACCACACACTCACTCACTTACTCACTCACTCACATATATGTACCCACCTACCTACACACAAACCCATCTCACAACTGGACCTCAGGTTTGAGGCTGAGCTGCATGAGAATCAGACCTTATAATTACACTACAGTTATGCCACAGATAGCAATCATCCTCGTAGCAGCAAAAAAAACTCTATCGAGCCAGAGAGTGGAAGATGAGGCAAGCAGAGGAGTGTGTGTATGCATCTCAGAGGGATGTCAGGGCGGAAGAGTAAAAAGGTGAGAAAAGATGATTCTGCACTTATTTATTAAGCTCCAGAGTCTACTGAAATTGATAAAGACGAGCAAATCTTTCTTACACTTTTCTTCCCCTTGCTTTCACTCTCAATCAATCGCACACATTACTGTATAAAGCCAGACATACATAATAAACAAGTCATATTAAACGCATACGCACACTTTTTATGGTCCAGAGTGAGTCAGGCAACCTGTGTTCATTTGCAAGACAAAGTTAGGAGGCTGTGCACATGATCACGCACGGACAAGCACACACACACACACACACCAAACACACACTCAAACAAACCAACCTGAATGCCACCGGTCTTTCATAAAGGACCTTGTATCATAAGCTGCCTTTTTTGCACCCACACATTACATGATGTTATCAGGCTGTCTGCTGATCAGTACTGTTTATTCCTCTATTCAGCCACTAGAGGCAATATAATAAAACACACGATTATAATAAACAAAATAATATAAGAAATAATAAAAAACTTTTAGGTGCGAGAAGGAAATTCATGTGCTTGGCTACTTTCAGCTATAATTTTTTTCCTAAAGTAAATATTCTTAGTGAGTTTACATGCACGGTAATAATCAATTTGATTATTCACTCATTCAATCACTCATTTGAGCATCTGGTGTTTTTTCCAAAGAAACACAAGATCCCTTTTGGATTTGTTACAGTTTGCCTACAACACCAATCGTTTTTAGCATGACAGGAGCCTGTGCGTGTTTGGATTAGACAAATTCTGTATCTGTCAATCAGCACTGGTAAACCTCGAGGGTTTCCTGTTCTACACTTATTATACACAAATGATTGGATGTAAATGGCGATCGTAGTCAGTATAAAGCACAATGATGAGTTTGTGTAAATCTAGGAGGCTGCACGACAGCATGGTGTGCGAACAAAAACGTAGAGCCAAACACTCTCAAAGTCTCCCCCTGGCCTTGAGGCCGAAACGCAATATCCACTTATATCCAGTATAAAGCCAACACAGTTTTCTACAGTATCATGCTACCACCACCATATTTGACCATTGGTATGATCATGTGGAAAACTGCGCTAGCTTTATACGGTATTATAAGAGGAACCGGTCTTACAGAAATGCCATTTTCATCTCATTGATCAACAGAAAATTGTCCCAAAAGGCTTGAGGTATCATCGAGGTGTATTTTTAAGTAAATGTAAATGACTAGTCTTTATGCTTTTTGTTGTTAGTGGTTTGATCTGCCTTGCAACTCTCCCACAGTTACCATTTTGGCCCAGTCTATTTCTAATGGTTGAATCATCAACAATGATCTTTTTCCTCTTGACCATCTTCTCTTCACTGGTTCTTCTTGGAGAACAACAACTCCAACATCCAAAATATTTAATATCTACGCATTATACGTATTGGAGAGTATAAGGTGTGTTATCATTCTGATCTAGTTTTAGGTAGGAGGTAGCAAATCACTGAAGAACAGAGTATATGAAAAAACAGGAAACAATAGAAATGTGTTAAGCAAGGGCCTAACAATATCAAACCAAACATTCTACTGTGATTTTATGTATATTTGATTAAATCCATTCTTAAATTAAAATTTTATGAAGCTCTACATGGAGCTGGCTTTGTGCACAGGGACATTGTCACGCTGGTTCAAGTGAAGGGAAAATGTATACTACAACATCCAAACACATCCTATAAATTGTGTGCCTGCAATTTTGTTGTATCAGTGGGGAATATCACCATATGGCTGGAAAAGTCAGGTGTCCCAATAGTTGTCCACATAGTGTGTGTATATACAGTATTTATACACGTTTTGCATGTGTTTGTGTGCATGGGTGGCAGTGCATGTTTGCATGTATACACTCGGCTTATATAGAAAGTAAGTAGAGTGTGAAATCAATACGGGAAATTTCATTTATGTGTAGATATCCTTTTTAACAACGATACACTCATGCGCTTACAGTAAAAACACGTGTGTATACAGTACACCATGTATGTTTTGATTGAAATTAAAATAAAAAAAGATTTCAGGCGAGTCACTTCTGGGCCTGATATCCGCTCTTCTCTCTCTCTCTCTCTCTCTCTCTCTCTCTCTCTCTCTCTCTCTCTCCTCTATCTCTCTCTCTCTCTCTCTCTCTCGGGGCACTTTCTTTCTTACATTCACTTTACAGCAGATGCACAGAGAAAAAAGAGAGATACAAACATGCTTTCTATTGTCCAGTGTGAGTCAGACAGGCTGTGGGCATTCTCAAGACTGAGTTAGGATGCTGTATACACACACACACACACACACACACACACACACACACACACACACACACACACACACACACACACACGCATACACGAATCAGGTTACACTCTGAAAACAATGGTAACTGCATATGGGCCATGATTTACAAAAAATCTGAGCTACAAAGTGATACTTTACATGTGTAAATTGAGTAGAAGTAAAAATATTGGATATTGAAGAAACTATTGAAGTATAAAAATCTTGAGTAATGATCTTGAGTATAATGAGACACTTTGAAATTCTGTTTAATTGAAAGCTTTATGTAATTTAAAATAAATTATTTGTGTCTTGTATAACAAATTCATATAAGAACTGTTTAAAATATTTGGTTGAATGCTGTTGGTATTGTAATTGTCACACTTTACCACAAAAATACATATCTACATTATATGGACAAAGGTTTATGTCCGTAAAATTTGTATGTGTCTTTTAAACATCCCATTCCACATTAAATCTCCATTTGCTGTTATAATAACCTCCACTCTTCTAGAAAGATGTTCCAATAGCTTCTAGAGTGTGCTTGTGGAAATTTGTGATCATTCAGCCACAAAGGCATTAGTAAAGTCAGTACTGATGTGCATGAGTTGAGGAATCCTGGGGTGCAGTCAGCATTCCAATTCATCCCAAAGGTGTCCAATAGGTTTGAGGTCAGAGCTACTGTATATATCAGGTGATGCTGAAACAGGTTTGGGTCTCCTAGTTCAAGTGAAAGGAAAATTGAATGCAACATAATCGAAAGACATTTTATATAATTGTGTGCCTCCAGCTTTGTGCTAAGAACCACATATGGCTGGAAAAGTCAGTTGTCTCAATACTTTTACCCTTAAAGTAAAAAATTCTGGGAAACTGAATAATTATGTATAGAATTTCACATAAAATGACAGGAATGGGGCTCTCAAGTGGCACAACACAATAGGACGGAAACAATGTTTGAACCCTGAGGATGCCACAGCCATCAGGATTCGATCAGCGAGCCCTTGAGAACCAGTACTCTCTGGGTGGGAATGATGTCATACTCTTTCTTCCATGTAAATCACAGGGACTCCTGCCAATTTCAGGCATCTGTGGGCTTATACATTCTTCTGACGTTGACTAGAGGCTGTAACTAAGTTGACTAGAGGTTGCAACTCATAATTCCCAAATTAGGGCCAAATGAATCCACAGCGAACCTACTCAGGGAACTCAGGATGATCTTCGCAATTACAAGTTCCTTCCCAGTTTACAAACTGCCATTGAACCAACATGGCTGCAGAAGCATTAGCAAGAAACACAGTAGCACTTTTTACGCTTTTAATAAATTATATTATATAGTATATATAGTATATATAGTATATATTCGATTCATAGCAGGCAACATACAGACAAAGTTTTTGTTAAACTATTGTCTGAGTTTGTTGTCATGTGTACATTTAAGCACAGCGAAATTCTGTTTTTAAATAACCTAGTAATGTTAGGAAGCTGGGGTCAGTCTTGATACAGCAATGCTGGAGCACAAAGGGCCTCGTTTTAGCGCCCAAAAGAAGCAGCTTGGCAATACTGTCGCTTGAACCCCCGACCTTCCAATCAGTAACCCTGAGCCTTAAACACTGAGCTACCACTTCCCAGGAGTCCATTATTGTAGGAATCCAATACTTTTTCACCATTTTATAGCTAAAACGCATGGAATTTAAAATTATTTCGAAGCAAAGATTTCCCACTTCTGCTTTCCTCAAGAGTGTTATGTCGCCCTATAACACAAACCAGACCAACAGCTGAAAAAGATGTCATTGGTGGTACCCTGTTTTAGCCTTCAACCATGTCATGTGATAGTGGGTGGGTAATTAACATAGGCAAATTGGGGAGAAAACGAGGGGGAAAAAAATATGGATAATGGCCTCTACAAATGTAGTACATGCTTTTCAGGTGTATTAATTTGTGCACGCAAGCACCATTTCCATGATACTCAGGTAGAGTACACTGCATGGACCCATGCATGTATTTAGAAGGTCTTTGCTCATATAAAAGGAGAAAAATTTCATACAACTTTATAACCGCTTTATCTCCGTAAAGCTGCTTTGAGACCACGTGCATTGTTAAAAGTGCTATACAAATAAATATGAATTAAATTGAACTGAAATCATCCATTGATCTATAAATCACCATGCATTATATTGTTTGCTAGTTCGTTATTGTTTTTGCACATTTTATGAAGTTTGCACATGACTTATTATATCAGTTGCATTGTAATGCTGTTACAATGCCCTGCATAAGTACTACATTTACATTTATGGCATTTTGGCAGACGTCCTTATCCAGAGCGACTTACAACTGAGCAGGGGAAGGTTAAGGGCCTTGCTCAAGGGCCCAGCAGTGGCAGCTTGGTGGTTTGAACTTGTGATCTTTCGAAGTCCAATGCCTTTACCACTGAGCTACCACCACCCTCAACTACCTCACCCTCCACCCCCACATTGTGTAAAGCTGCAAGCTGGACCTTAAAGTACACATCAAAATGCATACACCTATATAGACCTATATCTCTTCATATAAGCAATCCTGTACATCTACTCATAACTACCTGGAAAAAAATAGCTTTACTGAATCACCTAAACTACCGTCAAACTTTTTAAAATTTCAACAACCTCTGGATGTTATTAATTCCGTTCCATAGTTCTGTGTGTATTGTCCATTAATAACTTCACTAATCTACATCTCAGAGAGGACACATCAGCTCCGCTATGATTTATCACCAGACAGTTATAAATATATGTATTCAAATAGCTAGGAATAAAGCCATTACTTATTTCCTGCTCATTCGCTACATATACGATGCTTTAAAAAAAATAATAATAATAAAACCAGACGGGTTATGATTGTGATCACAGTCATAATGCCTGCGTCAGAAAGATGAATGCACTCGGGCCTTTAATAAACCCTACATCAGCACTCAGAGGCACACGGCTCATACTCCATAACAATTCTTTTGGACAGTATGATAAATTAATATGTTTTTTTATATCAAAGTGGAATGCTTTCAAGCCATCTTGACTGTAAAATGAAAATTACTTTTTTTTTTTTTTTTTTTTTTTTTTTTTTGCTGGTTTTCTCTATTATAGGCCTGCAGAAGCACTTCAATATCACAGATGAAACAAAGTGCACACTCTATAATCACACTCTGTAGTGTTTGATGCGCTACAGTGCAACCTACGTTTTTATTAGGAACCATTAGAAACCTTGCTGTTCTTTTAAAAACGACCATAAATAGTGTTATTAAAGGTTCTTACAAATTGAATATGGCTTAGCAGTGCGAAATCACTTGGTACAATTACATACAACATGCAGATTAGTGTACGAATTGTGTTATTAATATGTGTTGGATTTTAACTATGGGTGTAATTCAGGCACATGATCTGGCACAGTTTGTCCAAATATTCGGATCTGGGTTTTTATTTATATGACACTTCCTTCTTCAATAACAAACCATTTAAATACAAAAGGTTTTTACCGTTGCTTAAAGCTCAAACAGTTTTATTTGCATTGTGTATAACTGGTACCATCTATCTTACTGGTGTCAGCCAAATGTCATGTGAAGTTTTCTGGCAAGATTTTGATCTATTGTGACAGAGTAATTTAGAGTAATTGAACAAAAGAATTCCCAATTCTGATACAACTTTTTAAAAATAATAAAACATTGATAGATTTTTTAGCAACCTAATCATATTTACAATCCTCATATCTTTTGTTACTGTACATATTAGAAATATCAAAAAGGTTTTCAGGACATGCTCTCAGGATCTTTGACATGGCTGGGACATGGTGCTTTTGCAAATCAAAATGGAGTGGCATTTCGTTGTAACGCCTATATTACTGTGAAGGCAACATATACGCTAATTTCTTATTAATGTCATGTAATAGGAGCATAGGCAAAAACAAGTGCAGAATCTTCTTTAAAACATAACACTCAAAGCAATATGAACCATGAACAAAGAACAAAAAAGGGCACAGAAAGAAATGCCTGAGAGTGATATGAAGGGTAAAGCTACAGGATAAACACATGCTAATAAAGGTAAGAAGGAACAGGTGTGGGTGATCATAAAATGTGACAAATGAGGAAGTGCAATATCTGTTGGGTAATGTAGACCCTAGGCACGATCCTGAACATTTATCAGTGCTATACTATATTAAAAAAACCCTTCCTTTTCATATTTGAACAGACAGAATAATTCTAGACAAATGGTATATTTTATTCAGCTACTCTATGAATTTGTTCAGTTTTCAGTTAATACATGGACAAATTACAGTAGTTCTTTGTAGCACATAAATGGTATACAGATATATAGTACCAGTTAAAAGATTAGACACACTTTCTCCTTTTGTGTTTTTTCTTTCTTAATTTTTTTATTTTCACCATTGGACATCAATACTGAAGACATCTATCAAAGAACACATATGGAATTATGTAGTAAACAAAAGAGTGTTTTTTATTTGATTGATTAAATGATTTTACATTTTCCAAAGTAGCTACATTCAGCTTTTATACCAGCTTGCCAAAATCCTACCATTCTCTCATCAGAATCACAAGGTATCAACTGGAATGGTTTTCAGTTTACAGGTGCGCATTGTCAAGAGTTTATTTGTGACATTTCTTGCCTTTTGAATGTTCTTTAGACCATCAGTTGTCTTATGAAGTTGAGTCAAATCCTCTTGTATATGAACTAGAAAGTTTTTTCTAGAAACCTTTAAGAAAAAAACACGGCAGTCTAATTTGAAAATGCAGTTTATAAAATGTATAGTGTAAACCTAATGCGTATTTTATAAGGTGTAATATGTTTTAGTATTCAAATTGAAATCAAACCATGTAGATATTTAAGACACATCGATGCTTAAACAGAAAAGGAAAAGATTTCTGTGTTTTCTGTTAAAAATTCGAATGTTGCATGAGATAACTTGGCCTCCTTAGACACAAGTGGCTCGGAATAACCCGAGCCAGATGTACGCAAACGAAAAAGCAGACAGCAATGGCTCAGGTCGAGGGAACTTCTTTAAGACTGTTGAGAAAGCAGCTCTGGGTCGTCATGAATCTACTGAGGAATCTCACGGTGAGATAAGCTGCTGGAGAGCCTCAGAGCTGTGAGCGGGAGTGCGCGTCTTGCTACATGGAAAAACAGTGTTTTTACACACCAGTGAAAGAGGAAATCCACTTAGATGATGATAAGAGTAAAAACTCTCAAGCATGTGAGACATATCTGATATGGAACCACAGGTCCGAGCAGACGCATATGTGCATGTTTGTAGATACCTACAGACAGACACAGGCTCACAGGCTAAAGAGATATCGATTGGTCAGCAGACCTATGGCTGTTGGGTATCAAGTGGAGCATCAGAGATAAAGCAAGCAACACACACATACAGACACACACACAGACATACACGCACACAGATACACACTGTATCAAAGAGTAATAAATTAATGAGGTCACGTCAATCCCACACTCACTCTTCGCAAGCAAGGGCTCGCTTTGACGTACATCACGGATTTGCCTGATAAAAATAAGTAATAGGGTTCTTATGGAAATTCCATCAGCTCAGAGCAAAATGAAACGGGTGCTAATGCTGTCATTTGCAGATTTCTTTAATTATTGAAATATCTCCTGAATTTCCACCATTGTTCATATATAAGAAATATATATAGAATATATATATAAATATATATCCCAAAAATCCCAATCTTACTGTTTTATTCATAGAACAATAAAACATTTAATAGCAATCTAATCATTTATTATAATCATGGGGATTTTTTTTGGACCGCTTTGACGTACATCATGAATTTGCACGATAAAGAATAAATCATTGGGATCTTCTGGAAATTACAACAAATACTATCAGCTCAGATCGAGGGGAAATGAGTGCTAATTCTGTAAGTTGGAAAATGTATTTATTTAAATGTCTCCTAAATTTCTACCTTTGCTCAAACCCATCATTCAACTTTCTATTTGGTGTCAGCCAATTGACATTTTCTTTCAAGATTTTGATCTTTTAAGTTAGGTTAGTTATATAAAAAAAAAAAAAAAAAAAAGTTAGGGATATTAAAAAAAAATAAAAAATCACAATTGTTTTTTGTTTGTTTGTTTCTTTTTTTTTTTTTTTTACAGCTTTTCTCAGAGCATTTCTCAGGTCAAAAGAATTCTCAAAAATACTTTAACATGCATATTATGTAGTCGCTTGTGTACATCATAAAGGCATTTATTTTTGCTTTAAACAAATTGTGAATGCTTTGGTACATTCATTTAATTGATTGTGTGCAGTTTTTTGTTAATTAAAATATATTATACTGGTTGTCACTTGAACTTGTCTTAACCTGCAAAACATCTAAGTATTAGTTCATTGCACAATGAATTGAATGCAAAATGGTTAAAAAAAGTTGCCAGAATCTGTCAAGCTTATCCTCTTCACATTTCTCTCTTTTATTGGGGGGAAATGTGTCTTGAATTGCTATATTTTACTAATGGAGGGTAGTGTACAACATCAGATCAACCAATGATCAACTAGTTTTCTAAAATAGGTCAACGGTGTATCTTATGAACCTTCACTTGGTGAGCAAATACAGACAGAGCAAAACACAGAATTACAAAAAAAAATTGAAAATGGATGAACAACTAGGATATGAACAAACATTAGTACAATATAGTAAAAGTGCAAATCCTGTCTGGTTTCTTGCAATCAACATCCCATCTACAGTAATGTGTAAATTTGAGCTGTTGAAATGTCTATATGCCATACAGAAGAAATTCAGCCTTTTTCAGTCATTTTAATTCAAATCATAGTTCAGGTCAGGTCATTCTGAAACCGTGTGCCGTCATATTCACAACATGACTAAACATTTTGACGATCTTGACAAAAGGACTTGTCATTCTAATGGCAATGAGATGTTCATTGACACAAATAATTACTTTTGAGAGATGAACTAAGGATTTTCAGTAGTACAGGCTAAAGTACTGGCTTTTGCAAGAAATGTAATGTGTTGTATGGTTTTATACTAATTGTTTTGAGAAATGCACTTACTGGTTTGAGAAATCGAGAAATGCTCCAAAGCAACTGAGAAAAACTGTAAATCAAAGAACATCCATACATTTAATAGCAACCTAATCATATTTATAATCTCTTATTTATTGGCTCACTTTGAAATTAGGTTTTTATAAAAAATTCCAACAAATTGGGTGAAATGAGTGCTAACGTTGTAAGTTGCTGAATTTATTTATTACAATTTTATTGTTGCTCAAACTCAGCTACATCATTAAAGTACTTCATTTTTGTGTCAGCCAACTGCTGCATGGCTGGTGTTTTTTTTTTTTTCGTTCAGAGCTCAAGAGTCCGTTCGAATTCAACACTGTCTCTAAACACGACTTGGCCAAAGAATTACGAATCTAATAGGGAAGTTGGTTATCGGTTGCGTGTGAACCAAAGACAGATCGTGTACAGTATGTGGACGAGCTGTGCGTGTGAGAGAAAGAAGTAAAACAATTGATAGTCATCTCTGCGGCCACTTGCGCAAAGTATAAATAATCGACATTGCGTCAATTAGCAAATTCCCCGCACACACGCTCGATCAGATCAGAACATCTGATCATGATAAAACTAATGCGAACTGATGATGACAATGCGTGGAAAACGGTTGGGTCAGGTGTTTTTGGATGCTGAGTTTCTTCAAAAGGTTTAAGGCCTAGTTAGAAACTTTCCAAGTCTCAGCGGCGAAAAATCACAGAATGAGATGCTCATGAATGAATGTTCTTCCTGGATATGTTCTTTTATGATATGTTGACTAGCTTAGGAGGCTTGATATCTAATAAGCAGCTCATTGTAGATGTGCATGTTGTTTTAGGTGAAATCAGATTATAAAAAAATAACGACCACCTGCCTAATATTGTGTGTTTGGCCCCCCTTTTGCTGCTAAAACAGTCCTGCAGCATCAACAGCATTAACTTTTTCAGCAGTTTCAGCTAAAGCAGCCTGTCTGTTGGATCGGACCACACCGGCCAGCCTTCGCTCCTCATGTGCTCTATTGAACCTCAGCCGCCCATGACCCTGTCGCCGATTCATCACTGTTCCTTTCTTGGACAACTTTTGATAGATACTGACCACTCCAGACTGGGAACATCCCAGTTTTGAAAATGCTCTGACCCTGACGTCTAGCCATCACAATTTGGCCCTCGTCAAACTCGTTTAAATGCTTACGGTTGCCTTTTTTTCTTGCTTTTAACATGTCAACTTTGAGGACAAAATGTTCACACGCTGCCTAATATATCCCACTCACTAACATGTGCCATGATAAAGAGATAATCAGTGTTATTTACTTCATAATGTTATAATGTCATCAATTTATGCCTGATCGGTGTGTAGACACGATACAAACAAAAGTATTTGGACATCTGACTTTTCTAACCATACATGGTTCTTTTCCAAACTTTTGCAACAAATTTCAAGGCATTACATTTTTCCTTCACATGAACTAGAAGACCCAAACTTGTTCTAGCATGACAAAGCCGTTGTGTACAAAGCCAGCTCATTCGAAGATATGCTTTACATGGGCTGGAGCTGAAGATCTTGTTTGGCCTGCTTTAGCTCTCACCTCAACCCTATTGAACTTGAATTTTTTTTATGTGGAATGCACCCCAGGCCTCCTTACTTCACCCTACATCAGTACCTGACTTTGTAGCTGAATGAGCACAAATCTCTACAAGCACACTCTAAAATCTAGTGGAACATCTTTCCAGAATAGTGGCAGGAATCACATCAGGAAATGAGGATAAAATGTAACATGGGATGTTCAAATAAGCACATATGAATCTTATGATAAGGTGTCCACAAACTTGTGTGCATTTACAGTAGTGTATGTTCTGTTTCATTTTATAATAGTATAAAAGGTGAGCTGTTGATTTTGCAGGGTGGGAATGAGTGTGTGTTCTTGAGATCACAAGTATAAAGTGCTTAAAGTCTAGAATGGAAAAGCAAATAGTGTTTAAATGCTGAGATAATCTATATACTGCATTTACTGATTTAAAGATAAGTGAGAGAGAGAGAGCACTTGTGGCCATTTGGCTACTACTATTATTTTCATTTAGAAACCTCACACACACACACACACACACACACACACGATACTGATACAGACAGAATGAACAAATAACCCATGCCACACTCAGCCCACTTCCAGAAGTGTATTTTCTTTTTTTCTTATAGAGTGCCACAGATTTTCTGAATGACAAAGTATTAATTAGTAAAACTGCTTCTTCACTACACTACATACTATAAGCATTTAAAAAGGAAAAGCCAATGGAGTGTACTATATGATTTAATTGTGTGTCTGGGCATGTGTGTGTGTGTGTGTTTGATCCCCCTTCTAAAAGCTCCATGACTACTATTTACATGTCATTTCTCTAATTTAAAATAAGCATTTTTTTTCACATTTTATTGCACTTCATGTAAAGTTTGTGGTCAATCTGGACATAGTATTACATTAGGCTATTTATATATCAGAGTGTCCATTAAATGAATGATCTTATGCTCATATTTATAATCCTCAATAGTTACAAATTTCACAAACAAATAAGAAATGAATGAGAAAATTCAATCATGCAACAAACATACAGTATTTTTCTCTTTCTCTATCTTTTATTAGAAATACATATATAATTTTTTAAAATAAATACATGAACTGCTTCTTTGACCAACACCCAATGCTTATTTGTGTAACGGCAAAATTTCAAGCGCACGTTTTAGCCGCTAATGAGTTATTGGCAGCTAGGTGGTGGCTTTACCTGGTCTCATTCGCTCCAGTTTAATTAAATGTCACCTAATCTAGAATTTGAGCTGCAGTTTGATTAAGTCTCCCTTCATCTAAAATCAAATTACTGATCCTGAGACAGTGTTCCTGCTCTGAAATGCTGAAATAAACCCTCTTGATCTTCTGAACGCCAGTGGAAGGGGGTCAGGTGTCTGTCTGCCTGTCTTCTGGGGTCATTCGGCACTCTTTGTCTGTCATTTTGAACTTTTTTTCGCCAGCATCGGGGTGCATTAGCATGCTAAGTAACTGACTGCATGTTTATATAGGCTTTGTCCACGACAACCTGACCCTGAAAGAGAACAAACAGGGAGCAAGGGTCAGCGGGAGGCCAGGGGTCAAAGGTGTGCGCAAGCATAAGCTTGTTTTATCCTTTCTGATTAAAAGAGCTAATGTTTCTGAAAAGCACTCCTAAGAAAGAGAGAAAGAGAGAAAGAAAATATGGGGGGGAAATTAAAAATAAGGATTGAAAAGAGGAGAGAAAGGAAACAGGAGAGTAAACTGTGGGGCGTTTAGCTTGGAAGACAAAAAGAGATCTCTATCTGCATCAGCCTCACTTATTTCAATATTTATTTTAATTAAAAAAAAAATACAGTTCTTGGGAATATAAGCATTATGAAAATCGCTCAAATTATCACCAGGCTGTGTTCATGGTGCAGTTTTTTGAACTCAGCGGTAATAAATTACACCCTAGTAGAGCGAGGCAGTGTGAGCCCCCTATCTTTTTAATTTCCTGAATGCAATTCATTGCTCTGAACACAGACTCGAAACATTAATTAATTTGTATTTGATAATTTGCCCATTTTCTCACCATGCCATGGAGTGTATTTTTTTTTTTTCAACTCTGCACTGCCTGTACAAGTTTAATTAAGCAAAAATTCGTCTGCCTCATTGCTAATTTGAATGGTTTCCACTTTTTTTTTTTTTTTTTTTATTATGTGAAGTGTTTGGGGTTTTTTTTTTTATTGCTTGCTTTTTTTTTTACATCTCCTGCTTTAATTGTGAGCTGAGGGAATATTTGAAAATGAAGCAGATGGCTTGAGGTGGTGGAACTTCTCATCTTAATTTATCCAGGAACCCAAGGTGGTGGACGGTAGAGTGAGTGGAAACCCGTACATAACAGCGCTCGAGTATTTTATTCAAGTTTTACCTTGATCCATTTTCCAGATATTTTTCTTTCCTTAATCCTAAATACCTTGAAATGAAATCAGGTTCAGTACAAACTGAGAAGTTGAAGGTCATGAGAACCTGAAACACTTGACTACAACAGAGCTGCTACACTCATTTTGAATTATACACATCACACATCAGAGAAAATTTTTTTTTATGTACTTTAATTATATAATGTAATATCCAAATTTATATCCTACATTAAATCATGTACATTTATTAATAATCTACAAATATTTTATTAAATATTAAAAATGAATAGTAGGAATGGAAATGTATCTGGAGTATATCCAATTTATTTTTTAGAAGAAGTAGAAGGACATGCAAAAGTGTATAAATCGTGTGTACGTGCATTTAAATCAGGAATAAATAATAATATGGTAAGTATAATAAATATATAATAAAAGTCAAAGCCATTCTTGTAGTTTTCAGTCACATTTTTTTTCTATATAGTTTCCTAATACTTTTATTTCAACTACCAAATTTCAATGACAGTTTACTAAGAATGTTTACAGTATACACTGCTGCTACAGGACCATTCTATCATGGTTAGGTATTAGTAAAAAGTAGTAAAAGTTTACAGACAGACAGACAGACAGACAGACAGACAGACACACACACACACACACACACACACACACACACACACACCCACATGTATCTTATACTTGGAATTATACAGAAAGCTTGATTCCTACCTGTCTGCCTAGACATTGATGTGGGTGTGAAGTACAGACTTTCTTACTGCAAGTGTGTATGTGAGATCCGTGTGTGTGCGTGTGCGAGTGAGATCGGTGTTTATAAGTTTTGTTAGCCTCTCTATGTTTAGGCAAACATCACAAAATCAAGACTATATAGGTTTTAAAATACTAGGGTTTTTTTTCTCTCCAAAATATAGGGCAGTGATAAGGCTCATCGAACTTTATCTCTAACACATGCACGCGCACACGCACAAACAAGCACAAGCATGAGACCTATCTGAAACGTATTTATCTAAGACATAGAAATGTCTCTCAGGATATTGTTTATGGACATTTTGATCTTTCAGCTGTTCCTCTAAATCAGCACAAAAGCAATCTGATTCTGAAAAAGGCAGAAGAGGGGGGGGGGGGGGGTTATATTAGTCTATACCTGTAGTGTGTTAGTCTATACCTGTAGTGTGTTCATCTATACCTGTAGTCTGTTAGTCTATATCTGTATATGTTAATCTATATCTGTAGTCTGTTAGTCTATACTTGCAGTGTGTTAGTCTATACCTGTAGTCTTTTAGTCTATACCTGTAGTGTGTTTATCAATACCTGTAGTCTGTTAGTCTATACCTGTAATGTGTTTATCAATACCTGTTAGTTTATCAATACCTGTAGTGTGTTTATCAATACCTGTAGTGTGTTCATCTATACCTGTAGTGTGTTCATCTATACCTGTAGTGTGTTCATCTATACCTGTAGTCTGTTAGTCTATACCTGTAGTGTGTTAGTCTATACCTGTAGTGTGTTAATCTATATCTGTAGTCTGTTAGTCTATACCTGCATTGTGTTAGTCTATACCTG
>JAAIIK010000017.1:2087132-2101415 GCA_014706435.1 Silurus glanis | reverse complement strand
TATACACTCACCGGCCACTTTATTAGGTACACCTGTCCAACTGCTCGGTAACGCAAATTTCTAATCAGCCAACCACATGGCAGCAACTCAATGCATTTAGGCATGTAGACATTGTCAAGACGATCTGCTGCAGTTCAAACCGAGCGTCAGAATGGGAAAGAAAGGTGATTTAAGTGACTTTGAACGTGGCATGGTTGTTGGTGCCAGACAGGCTGGTCTGAGTATTTCAGAAACTGCTCATCTACTGAGATTTTCAAGCACAACCATCTCTAGGGTTTACAGAGAATGGTCCGAAAAAGAGAAAATATCCAGTTAGCGGCAGTTCTGTGGGCGCAAATGCCTTGTTGATGCCAGAGGTCAGAGGAGAATGGCCAGACTGGTTTGAGCTGATAGAAAGGCAACAGTAACTCAAATAACCACTCATTACAACCGAGGTATGCAGAAGAGCATCTCTGAACGAACAACACGTCGAACCTTGAGGCGGATGGGCTACAGCAGCAGAAGACCACACCGGGTGCCACTCCTGACAGCTAAGAACAGGAAACTGAGGCTACAATTCGCACAGGCTCACCAAAATTGGACAATAGAAGATTGGAAAAACGTTGCCTGGTCTGATGAGTCTTGATTTCTGCTGCGACATTCGGATGGTAGGGTCAGAATTTGGCGTCAACAACATGAAAGCATGGATCCATCCTGCCTTGTATCAACGGTTCAGGCTGGTGGTGGTGGTGTAATGGTGTGGGGGATATTTTCTTGGCACACTTTGGGCCCATTAGTACCAATTGAGCATCGTGTCAACGCCACAGCCTACCTGAGTATTGTTGCTGACCATGTCTATCCCTTTATGACCACAGTGTACCCAGCTTCTGATGGCTACTTCCAGCAGGATAACGCGCCATGTCATAATTCGTGAATCATCTCAGACTGGTTTCTTGAACATGACAATGAGTTCACTGTACTCAAATGGCCTCGACAGTCACCAGATCTTAATCCAACAGAGCACCTTTGGGATGTGGTGGAACGGGAGATTCGCATGATGGATGTGCAGCCGACAAATCTGCAGCAACTGCGTGATGCTATCATGTCAATATGGACCAAAATCTCTGAGGAATGTTTCCAGTTCCTTGTTGAATCTATGCCACGAAGGATTAAGGCAGTTCTGAAGGCAAAAGGGGGTCCAACCCGGTACTAGTAAGGTGTACCTAATAAAGTAGCCGGTGAGTATATATATATATATATATATGTATATATATATAAATATATATAAAACACCTCTAGCAAGATCACTATTGATATCGTAAATTATGAAATGTGATCATACGGCTTGGAGTTAATAGTGAAGCCTGTATGGTGGTAGACAGGTAAAGCCTGCATGGTGATGCCTCTGGGAAAAAGTTTGTAATTGTTACTCTCCTATAATAATGTGAGATCTCTGAGGCACAAAGTTGAAGCAAAATAAAGACTGTGCACAGCTGTAGCAAACACCAAACAGATGTGCTTCTTTTTTTATTTCTTTTGGCTCTCCCTATTCATGCTTAGTGTGCTAATAGCTGTGTTTTTTCCCTCGTGCCTGAATAAAAGTGTGTTTAATTTAAAAGATCTATCGACAACTCATCCACTACAAGGGCTCGAAAAGCAGGAAGAAATGTCAAAGAAGAGTGTTTCCACTACACTTTCCTTCCTACACAAACTATTTCTTGGAGCATGAGAATAGCTAGCATGGTGTGCACTGTGTGTGCTAGTTACACTGATTAGCATAGCACTGTGTCAACAATGCTGAGCAGGTAACACAGTTAACACTTCAGGTTCAAAGTAAGATTAACATGTTTAACTACCGACTTATGATCTGATTCCCCTTTAGAACAGAATTTCCTAAAAACTCCTTAAAACAGCACAATGTGCTCTTATTTACAGATACAACGAGATGCGTACAAAAGATGAGCCTGAGCTAGGAACAAGGACATTTTTTCCGAATTATATTAAATGCAAAATAAGACAACAATGCAATAGGTGAATAGGTTTATGTCTGGACATTTTATTTGAGAAATCTGGCATGGCTCGGGGATATGATCCCCGATATCGCGATCATTTAAATACAGATGGTCTCCAAGTTATGAAGGTTCGATTTATGATTGTGAAATTGTGAAAATATAGTGTTTTGTGTGGCAGTCAACTGTAGCAGCCACAAATGTATATACTGTATACTTTATACAGTAGGGTACAGTGAATTGCTCTGTTTTGCTAAATTATGTGCTGAAATTTGTTAAATTATTAACAAATTACAGTATACTACCCCATACTATTCACCATTCTTAAAGACCAGTGAGTAGGCTAGGCCATGTCGCGACTTACGATATATTTTCAAGTCACGATGGGGTCATCATAACGCATAACGCAAGTCGGGGACTACCTGTATATACACAATATGTTTTTCCAGGACTATATCATTAAATTACATTCATTAATTTGTAATAATTTTTCACTTTTTAATATGTTTTACCTTTTTTATTTATTAATTAATTTTTTATAATAATTGTAATAAATAAAAATGTTATTTCTTTAAATATCTATAAAAATAATATACATTAAATAAGTAAATCAATTCTATGAGTATATGAGTAATTATTAAGAGATATGAATAATCTTAATGATCCTTCTAATAGTTAAAGCATAATAAATTGTATCAATGTGTCTGCTAAAAATTTGCACTTTATTTTTCATTTATTCTAAGTTGCGCACACAATCATCATTTCTGAAGGTACCTGAAACTGAATAAATGTGTTGGTTTATGTAGTAACTCCTTGCTATACATATTTATTAACCAGAAATGATATGTGGAAAATAAACAATATTGTAATAACATTTTATATATATTTTTCAATAATAATAAAATAATGAAAGAATAAACAATAATTTATACTACTAATAATAATAAGAAGAAGAAGAAGAAGAAGAAAAAGAAGGAAAAGAAGGAAAAGAAGAAGAAATATTAGAATAATTACCTGACTTTGTTGTTCTCTCTCTATACACACACACACACACACACACACACACACACACACACACACCCACTGCCAAACATCCTTATCTAACCCTTTCATTCAGCCAATAGCAGCTACCTGAACTCATGAGACTAATACCTGATATTGCACGGCCTTGTCAGCTCCGTCTTGCGCACACACACACACACACACACACACACACACACACACACACACACACACACACACACACACACACATGCATGCACACACACACACATGCATGCACACACTCGTTTGGTACAACAACATGGAACATCTAAATTTTCTTTTGCCTTTTTTTTATGAAGGGGTGTCTATTTCATCACTGTCTATGTCCACATATCTAATCAATAAGCCAGTCATAAGACATCAAACTTTAGTGTGCAAAAATGTGACATAAGCACAGACCGATTCCACTCATTCTAACCAGATACATGGCTATATTTCAAATAAATCAAAATGTAAAATCTTTTTTTTTTATTGTTTTCTCTTTTTTGAAGTAGCATATGAATGGATTTCTGGAATGTTACTGCTCTATGAATCAGGCACCAACCCTCTTTATCCTGCACCTCTAGTATGTATTCCTATCAGTTTAGCTCAAATGTAAGGGTGACAAATCAAGTAATAAAACATGCAGGAATTATGAAACGAAAAAGCGATAAATGAGAGTATGTATTATTATAATCAACAACAGGAATAAGAAAAAAAAAAAAGAATCATTCTCATTGCCTGTTTTCAAATCTCCAAACTTCATTAAAAAGTTCAATAATTCTATTTTTAGAGATTTAGATTTTTTTAATAAAACTAAGTTTTCACACACAGTTCCACATTCAGGCCCTGGTCTGCTGAGTTTAACAGGCAGAATTACAATGCTGAAGTTTCTAAACAGTTTCATGGATTACAGTAAGTCATACTGTGTCCCAAACCAGCAAATCTACTGAAGGCCTGAATGTGCTTATAGTGTGTGGACACCTGATATAGATTACACTGGAGTAAATGGGGAGGAAAAAATTGGGTACATTGGATTTTTCTCGAAACCTTTAAAAGGCCAGTCCTTTAAGAGACCAGACTCAATCTGAACTTCAAAGCACATCTTTGAAATTTTCGAGCGAACTACAAAATCACGACCGACTTGTCATGCTGTTCGGTCTAACAGAACCTGATTAAGTTTGGTCTGGGATTAAGTTGTGGACGGGTTTAAATGTGTTTCAAGAGAACCCGGGCTACTTTTACTATTTACCTTACTGCATAACAAACCAGTTTATTAAACATTAAAAACCCTCACCTGTATCTGTATCTATGAAATAAGGTGTTTTTCCGTGTGTGTGTGTGTGTGTGTGTGTGTGTGTGTGTGTGTGTGTGTGTGTGCATTTTGGGTGTCACTGTGAGAAGCTACCCAGAGGCACAACTAGGATTTGTAAGCCCTTTTGTAAGCACAAGGGCTACACTTATTGAAACGACTGTACGTGTGCATGTGTGTGTGTGTGTGTGTGTGTGTGTGTGTGTGTGTGTGTGTGTGTGCGCGAGAGAGAGAGAGAGCTTGTATAACTGAATGTAAGTGTAAGCAAAGATTTTTTAAAAGAAAGCATTTTTTCTCATTTAATTAAATGGACAGTCAGGAAAGGGAGGTTGACAGTGTTCCAGTTTCTGAAGTTCCATATTGGCATTACAGTACTAATGTACACTATAATATCCAAAGGTATGCTGACATTTGACCACGATAATGGTTTCCTTTTAAGTCTGGTTCCTCTCAAGGTTTCCTCCTCGTGCCATCTCAGATAGTTTTTCCTTGCCATGGTCGCCACTCGCGCTCTGATTATAGACAAAACTCACAATTATAACTTATACAAAACAATTCTTTTACCACTTTATTTTTGTAAAGCTGATTTGAGACAATGTATATTGTTAAAAGTGCTATACAAATCAATTAAAAAAGGTGAAATGAATTCAATTACGGTCATTATTCATAAGTGGCCCATATATGCATTTACAAGAAGCTCCACTCTTCTGAGATGGATTTCCACTCGATTTTGGAGCATGAATATGATGATCAGTGATCATTCAGACACCACAGGATTAGTAAGATAAGCCTGCTATGTTGTATGGTTTAGAGACAGTGGCATTGACAAAAGGCAGGAGGTCGAGCTGGAGGTAGCAGAGCTGAAGATGTTGAGGTTTTCATTGGGAATGATGACGATGGACAGGATTAGAATTAGAGTTTATTAGAGGGACGGCGCATGAAGGACGTTTTGGGGACAAAGTGAGAGAGGCCCGATTGAGATGGTTTGGACATGTGCAGAGGAGCTGCATGGGGTACATCGGTAGGAGAATGCTGAGGATGCAGCCACCTGGAAGGAGGAGGTTTAGGTATGTGGGAGGGAGAACATGCAGGTAGTTGGTTTGAAAGAGGCAGATGTAGAGGACAGAGTAGTATGGAGACGGATGATCCGCTGTGGTGACCCCTAATGGGAGCAGCTGAAAGAAGAAGAAGCCACTGAACTTGGCATTCCAGTTCATACCAATGACGTTCAGTGGGGTTAAGGTCAAGGTTCTTTGGTTCACCAAACCTGGCAGAACATGTCTTCCTGGAGCCTGCATTGTGCAAAAAGCATTGTCATTCTGAAACTGGTTTGGGGCCCTGTAGCTCCAGTGACAGTGAATCTTAATCTTAAAGCTAAAGCATACGTAGACATTCCAAACAACTGCATAGTTTCAACAGTTTTTGGAAGCTCCACATATAATCAGGGGGTCAGATGTCCACATAATTCTGTCATATAGTCTATCTTGACCCATGCTCTCAGTGTACATGAAACCCTGGATCACCAAATGCACATGAACACTAATGTGCCAGGATTTTTCATGAGATTCGGGAGCTGGGAAATGGTTTTTCATCGAGCAAACGTTTTCATCAAACATACATTCAGATTTGCTGGCAGAATAACGTCCAGTTCTGCTTACATTTGGTGACTTTCAGCTGCTTTATTTTTTTAGTCTTCGACAGGATTTGCACGAACAGCTCGTTATCATGTTTGCGATGTGTTTAATACGTGTGTATAAAAGTGAATAAATGATTTCGCTAATTTTTTTTTTAATTCAGTAAAAATGGTGGAAACGGTAAAAGTTTAGCACAGTACCCAAAGTTTTTCCAAAGTCCTGCAATCAGCTGTGCAAGCAGAATGCTACCTAGTCTGTAGTGATACCGGTGGATATTTTAAAAAGTGCAAGCATATAGAATATCCACAGCTTTCTCCACGGCTTAGAAGCGCTCTGCTTGCACAGCTTACGAAGGACTTTATCCAGAACGTTCTGTTTTACTGGAAATTCTATCGCTATACTGATAAGCTTAATCAATTAATAGTTTAGGAATTTCACTTCTAGCAAAGGACAGCACTTTCGGTATATGTTTCAATTGTACAAAATTGATCACATGCCTGTAACTAAGCTCTGAATATGGCCTTGTATGTAAACACATCCCTCTTATGCTCTGTCAGTGCCTTCCGGTTTTCTCAGCACGTCAACAACAGTGCCGAAACTTAATTAAAAAGAAAAAAAAAAGGTTCGGAAAACAAACAAAGCTAGTGAAAAAAAAATAAATAAATAAAATGTCCAACTTATTGAATGTGCAGCTTTGATAGATTTATCCCCTTCCAACTAGAATAATGCAGAATAAGATTTAATAAGGTCTTTCATATCAGCGAGTACAAAGCGTGGCATTAGCATTAAAGCGCGTGTCGGGGTGCAGGCGAGTGGCGCGTGGCTTTAAGCACATTGATGTGCAGGTTCAAGGCGCCGCAGCCGCATTGTTTCATCTGAAAGCCGTGACAGGTATTGAGGTGATTATTAACAGTCTGAACAGCTCTGCTCAGGAGGCAGAGGGTTTGAAATGGTGGAATACAGACAGCTGAGGCAAAGGTTCATCTAAAATAAATCCTGCAGGGGAAGACACACACATCATCCAGCCACTGCGACATCCGCTCAGGCGCGCTGAGGTTTAACCTACACTCTGTTGTTCAAACAATCAGAGATTGAAAGAATTGTGACGGACTTCCTGAGATACTGAAGTATAAACCATTACCTGCCTGTCAGTTTAACTCAATTATACTGTTTTTTCCTACTAATGTATATATGGGGTGAACTCTCTCTCTCTCTCTCTCTCTCTCTCTCTCTCTCTCTCACCCTGTCGCTCTCTCTTTATTTCTTTCTTTTTCTTTCCATCATTTGGCTTCATCATTCTATCTCTCTTTCTTTATCACCCCTTCATTTTCTCTCGTGTTTTTCTCCCACTCTTCCCATTCTGTTTTTTCCCCACTAATGCATATATGGAGTGAACTATCTCTCTCTCTCTTTCTCTCTCTCTCTCTTTCTTTCTATGAATTGGCTTTGTCTTTCCATCTCTCTTTCTTCATCACCCCTTCTTTTTCTCTCACACTTCTCTTTCTGTCAGTTTAACTCAGTTATGCTGTTTTTTCCTACTAATGTATATATGGGGTGAACTCTCTCTCTCTCTCTCCCTCCCTCCCTCTCTCTCTCTCTCTCTCTCTCTCTCTCTCTCTCTCTCTCTCTCTCTCTCTCTTTATTTCCTCTTTTTCTTTCTATTAATTGGCTTCATCATTCCATCCCTCTTTCTTTATCACCCCTTCATTTTCTCTCTCTTTTTTTCCCACTCTTCTCTTTCTGTCAGTTTAACTCGGTTATTCAGTTTTTTCCCCTCTAATGCATATATGGAGTGAACTCTCTCTCTCTCTCTCTCTCTCTCTCTCTCTCTCTCTCTCTCTCTCTCTCTCTCTTTCTATGAATTGGCTTTGTCTTTCCATCTCTCTTTCTTCATCACCCCTTCTTTTTTTCCCTCTTTATTTCTCTCATTCTTCTCTTTCTGTCAGTTTATCTCAGTTATTCTGTATTCTCCCCACTTACGCATATATGGAGTGAACTCTCTCTCTTTTTTTTTATTTCTATGAATTGGCTTTGTCTTTCCATCTCTCTTTCTTCATCACCCCTTCTTTTTCTCTCACTCTTCTCTTTTTGTCAGTTCAACTCAGTTATGCTGTTTTTTTCCTACTAATGCATATATGGAGTGAACTCTCTCTCTCTCTTTTTCTTTCTATGAATCGGCTTTGCCTTTCCATTTCTCTTTCTTCATCAACTTCATTTCAAAAAGCACCATTGGAGGCCCGACCTCACCAAGGTAAATAGAAGAAGAATAGAACAGCCTTTATACGTTACAGCACAGTGAAATTCTTTTCTTCACATATCCAATGCTTGGAAGCTGGGGTCAGAGTGCAGGTCAGCCATGATAAAGTGCTCCTGGAGCATAGAGGGTTAAGGGCCTTGCTCAAGGGCCCAAGAGTGGCAGCTTGGCAATACCAAGGTTTGAACCCCCGACCTTCCGATCAGTAACCCAGTGCCTTAAGGACATTAATTAATGTTGTGTAACATCTCCAACACAAAGCAATGGTCCTAAATTTAAACATGTACTTAGGGATAAACAGTTTGTGCAACTTTAAAATATGAAGTAAAAGTCCAATCGACTGAGATAAAGTTGCTTTCATTTAAAACAGCTTTTTCGCTGACTATCATGATGGTGAGTCGAGTCAGCATATTAAATTAACGATTGGACAGCATGCAATGTTTGCATGGGGCAGAACAGGATTTCAAGCCTGTCGCATTGTGGCTGAAACACAAATGTATAAACGAGCCTATTAATTATAGGATAGCTTATTTAAACCAGACCTGTGCCCAGAAAGACTTTTCAAGTACAATGTGGAAGTTATCACCAGCTGCTTGTGCACTTTGGGTATTTCCAGGGGAGCTCACTGAGTAAAAGAACTGATTGCACAGGAACACTAGAATGTAGTTTATTTGTTAAATGCCATATGACATCCACTAAACCTACCACCTTGTCTGTCATTGACAGATCTTTATGAAGCAAAGTCGCTGTCTAAATTCACTATATAACCTAGACAAAATCTTGTGTAAATGCACTTGTGTTCACTGTTCACCTTAAATAAAGAATTGTATTTAAGCCTACACAGTTCTCATGGACAGTACAAAACTGCATTATTACTTGTGACCTTCTCCTTCTTCTCCGTACAGCTTTGGCTGTTACTGCACTGAACAGCTGATCATCATACAATGTTTACAATACAATACTGCATTGTTGCACCATCCATAACTGACATTTATCATTGCACTGCTGTATAATCCACCAATATTTATTCCGTATATACTGTATCATACATACAACATTTATACTTGTACTTAACTATATCATGTCATTTCAGTATATTAACTTCTGACACAATCTTTGCACAGTATATTGTATATATATATATATATATATATATATATATATATATATATATATCTTATTATACCTACTGCACCTTCTGTAAATTAATCATCCTCACACATGTATATATGGACCTCCTACCCTATTTATCATACTGCTATTTATTGTAAATAAGCCACTTATGCACTTCTGGTTAGATGCTAACTGCATTTCATTGGCTCTGTACATGTACCTTGCACAATGACAAAGCTGAATCTAATCTAATCTAATCTAATTAGGAGAGAATTCGCAAATACAGATTTGGAATACAGAGAGTGAGCGCACGCATTGAACAACTTTAGCAGAGAAGACAACATGCTGACATGCCTTGTCAGCAGCTAATCTTGGAACATCAACAAACTCCCAGGCATGCATTTCTAATCACTGCAAATGGTTTGTGTGCAATTAATTTCGAGGTTTCGTCCAAGTTTATGTTAAAACTTTGTAATAGAAACACGCTTTACTGGAAATGTAACCACAATACGAGGTTTCTCCTGTAAATATTTTCCCTGTAGGCTAGTATAATTACCATGTACTGTTTATTCTCATTAAATGAGTGAATAACAGATTAATGCCAGACAGTAAAATCGACACTTTAAAATCGACTGCTTTGCCCATAGTTGATACCATAATATTAATTACTTTGTAAATGCCTGATCGATGGGCTGTGATCCAGAAAAATTGGCCTGCTTTGACTTGTTAGGTCTTGTTGCCTTATAGCTAGTTATACCTACTAGAGTAATTTGATCTGTCCCATTACATTTATATATCACAATAATAAACTAAGAGCAATCATACCATTATGGGTGTGATATGATCAATGTGTACTGACTGATTTATAACAATATCTTACATGACAAACACTGTAATATGTGCTAAAATTGTCAGTTTATTCTCAATTAGAGTCATTCAATTCAAAAATGTTTTCCATGTTCAGAGTTGGTTAGTTGGTTTGGTTCTGCATTCAAATGATTCAAATTACCTGCACGTACTTTACACCTCTGCAGTTGCCACACCTTTGTTAAGTACAGGTGTCAGAGATGGGGTTCTCAATAGCATCTAGACCACCACCTACAAAATACAAGCACCTACGGTCTCCAGCCATTTTCTATCCCAAACTGCAACCACAAAGTTGGAGGCAGACAATAACCAGCTCCATGAAGATATGCTTTGCATGGGTTAGACTGGAAGATCTTGAGAGGCCTGCTACAGAGCTCTGACCTCGACCCTACTGAATACCGTTGGGTTGAATTGGAAAGCTGACTGCACCCCAGGCCTCCTCACCTCAACTGAATCAGCACCTGACTTAACTAATACCCTTGTATCTGAATAAGCACAAATCTCCAAAAGCACACTCAACAATCTAGTGGAATATCTTCTCAGAAAAGCAGAAGTTATTATAACAGCAGATGGTGACCAAATGTGGAACGGGATGTTCAAAAATCACATACAAAACTTGTAGTCAGGTATCCATATCCACGTATCCAACTTTTGTCTCATCTTACAAATTACACAGACCAATTTCCAAATTCATTATCAAGTGTTAAGATTAATATATTCATACAGGACAACAAATATGGAGTTAAGATTAAAGAAGGAACAAGAGGAGGTCAGTTTAAATAGTTATATTTTCTCTTGATGAATGACATTCGACCTTTGAGTTTTACTTACAAACATATAAATCTATAAGGTGTATATAAATATATAAATATAATTGTATAAAGCAAAGAAATATATAAATAATTGAAATGCAATTACAATGAAAACGCAATAACAACTGTGCGATAACACCATTTTAAACTGTGCAATATTACCTATGTGCAATTTTTTTTTTAAAGTGTTTGTCTCTTTTTCTTTTGTATTTATACTCTGTGATGTATATATTTGTACTATGCCTCTACTTTATGTACAGTATTTGCACATTTCTTTTGCTGCTGTAATATAGAAAGCTCCCCACTATGGGACAAATAAAGGTATATCTTATCTTAAATCTATATAAGTGCACATAATATTGTGCATGATATAATTAAACACATTTAATACATCATGCCAAATGTTCAGCGTTGACATAAAGACACACTTGGTTACTTGATTCTAGGAGAACATTGTGACTTGGTTATAATTCTTATAGATAACTTGTATTTAACATACTTGATGTCATTTTTGAACTATTCTACGTTAGCTTTAGGCAGATTTTTTTTCCCCTCAGGAAGTAAAGGACACTGGGCAATGAAAGTAATTGGGCAGTGGCCGTCCCCTCTCTCTGCATGTCTTTGATGGCTCAGACATATCCTTAATAAGACCTGCTGATGGCTATAGCCTCTGGGCTTGCTGTGAGAAATCAAAAAGAAGTTCATAAAGAATCCCAAACAAGACTAGAAACAATCAAAAATGACAAAAGGACACATTCAGAGACATCGGCTTATTGTTCAGACTGCTGCAACTGACAATTATGAGTACTTAGTAATTACAAATGAAAGCCATTTATTCCAGTCAGAACTGCCTACACAGTTAAAGGGTTGCTGCAGCCTTAAACATGGTAACTGTTCCTAAAAAAACCAAATTGCGCTATAAAAATGACAATGAAAAATACACACTATACTTTCTCAGTGTACTGATATATGATGCAACATAATAGCAATGTTTGTAGTTGAAATGAATTCTACAGGTGCCAACATGTTATCCATTTTTGGCAGACTAAAAGAAAATGGCACTATTGCCATGGCAATGTTTATCAAGAACATACTTTCACTGTTTACACCAGACATGCACTGAAGCATAGAAGACCTAATTTTTTAAATATAACCTATTTGAGCTGGCATGTTTCTAACACGTATAATGAATGCCAGGGAATGCATTAAATAATCTGTTGTCAACGTTTATTCTGAAATAGTTACTCAGCTCTGTTACTCTTCTTTAATTTTATAGATATTTACAAAATAACAAACCAGAAAAACTATTTTTTTTTTCTAGGTACTAATCTGTCATATTTCTCAATAAGCCATTCTTCTTTACCTCTTAAATACATATAATGTGAAAACTAGATAGATAGATAGAAGAAGAATAGCCTTTATTTGTCACATATACATTACAGCACAGTGAAATTTTGTTCTTCGCATATCCCAGCTTGCTCAGAAGCTGGGGTCAGAGCGCAGGGTCAGCCATGATACGGCGCCCCTGGAGCACGGAGGGTTAAGGGCCTTGCTCAAGGGCCCAAGAGTGGCAGCTTAGCGATACCGGGGCTTGAACCCCCGACCTTCTGATCAGTAACCCGGCGCCTTAACCACTTGAGCTACCACTCCCCTCCATAGATAGATAGATGGATAGATGGATGGATGGATGGATGGCCGGACGGACGGACGGACGGATACATACATACATACATACATACATACATACATACATACACACATACATACATACATACTGCATGTAATCAGTGTGTAGAAATATCCACAATATTGAATGCTTGATTCAAGATTTGTCAACACCAAGACCGTAGACATTTGAGTCAGAGTAAATAGCAAGACCATAGGTAGTTTAGTCAGACTCAAGACCAAGACTATAGACATCAGAGTTTAGACCCAGTACAAAGCTAATAAAGTCTGAGTCAATACCGAGACCAAAGACAACATAGTCAAGTCCAAAACCATAGATAACAGAGTTAAGACAAAGACCAAGGACAACAGTCAACACCAAGACTATAGCTAATACAGTCCGAGTCAAGACCATTACCATTGACAGTCTGGTCAAAAAACAAGACCATAGTTAATACTGTTAAAGTCAGGTGGTGTATGATAGGGGGCAAGACCAAGACTAGACTAACCCCACACATGGCAAGACAAGACTAAAACCAGATGTTTAGATTTTAATTATGAAAATATTAAATTGCTGGTGATACTATGTTCCTAACCTGACAAAAAAAATTCTCTTTAATTAATTTAAATATTTTTTTGGATATTATCCATTTGTACATATATGCACACAAAACAAACATAGGACAAATACTGCAGTGTAATCCAAGTTTCATCAATCATTGTACTGGAGTGTAAGGAAAGCAAAACTCACACAGATTTCGCATATAATGATAAACACAACATTCTGATACCAAATAAAGCTGTGTATTACAAGTGCTAGGTTTATTTAAACATAAGAGGATGCAGTATTTTGAAACAGAGCCACTTGAAATTTATCACATGCAGTGATAGACATTAGCATTTTGTACTGTAATGTGTAAGTACATGTTCATGAAAATGGTGCTATGCCCTCTGGGGTGATGTTGGAAATGTGTAAGTGTCCATATACTGAGACAATTTTATGGCAAGACGAGATCATTGATTTGTGGTCTCAAGAGCAGTCTCAAGTACCACACCACAGATCAGTAGTATGGCTTGAGCTACACTTTTTGACGTCCCAAAAGTGTGTACAAAAAAAAAACAGTAAGCTGACCTTTAAGCATTTTAAAAAACTTTTATTTTAAGTGGCCTTATATACTGTAAAGTGCAGGTTATTTGAAGCTGAGCATTTCCCATTCTGCGGTGTTCATATTATGCATCAATCATAACAGGCATTCATTCACGGCTTTATACAACTTAGATAGTAAATGGTAGAAGATGATGATGAGTGCCACATTGTTTCCTCTCCCTTTGTCAAATCCTGTTTAATTTAAATGCTATAGTTCTGGCTTTCTAATTGTTCAGTCTGTACTAAGCAGAAAAACACAAGCAAACCACACAAAGACAAACCACAATGGCAGCCACAGCAATAAACCACATTACAATGATTTAGCCTATATTACAACATAAAACAAAATGGACAAAATGAATCAAGATGATGACAGGATGCCTGTATTTGTGTAGTATTTTGCTGCATTTGGGTGTCTGGATGTGTGTGTGTGTGTGTGTGTGTGTGTGTGTGTGTGTGTGTGTGTGT
>JAAIIK010000017.1:2019566-2036589 GCA_014706435.1 Silurus glanis | reverse complement strand
CACACACACACACACACACACACACACACACACACACACACACACACAGAGCTCTGACAATAAACAGCGTTATTAGCGTGTTAATTCAGTGTTGCGGTTCTGAATGGGAGGGTGAGAGGTCACTGTGGCTTTACCACACAATACACGCCTTTAACAGCCCACTTAGCATCCCACTGACACGCCTCTGAACACACACACTCTCTTCCTGTGTCTCTTTCAGTCTCTGACAGGGCGTGATTGACAGCACGATGCAGTTCAATGATGTAATTAATTTCGGATTGCTCTCTGGAGAGATGCTTGACGGTGCTGGGAACTGTCACAGCCCTCTGGTTCACTCAGGAACCCAAACACACACACTCACAAAAAAAGAATTTATGATGATGAGGCGTTATCACCAAAAGCTCAGCACTAGCGACAATCTAAAGATAAACTAATGTGTGATGGGAAGATAAAGAGACAGAAAAATAGGCAGGCATTGGACAGGAAAAAGAGAGTGAGATTGACAGATCGAAAGAGATGGATGGATGTTTAAAAAAATAGGAACGAGTCTCCTTCTCACAAGATTAATTTGTTTAATAGAAAACAAGCATTACTTTATAAAATAGGATAAATATATTTTTTATGTCAAATAGTTGTTTAATTTTGCAATGTTGTACTTAAAAAGTATAGAGGGTTATACATGCATTAATAATAAAATTTATATATTAATAATATATATATATTAATGTATAAAAATAATAAACAAAAGAAACACACTTTAAACCATACACACATTAAACTTAGTGCTAGTCAGTGAGTGGAAAGGTAACAAACTCACTTTCCAGAGCTACATATAGACAATATTATCACTCAATCACATATTTAAACATCTACCATATGCTACTTGTAGGCACAAGGAGAAAACAAAGTGTATAGAATTGAAATGGAAAAATGTGCAGACAAATCTATCTATTCCTCATTACAGGATTATTCTCAAATCAACATAATATCATTAACTATTTCAAAACATGTTTTGCAATTGGTATGTAATCTGATTAAGTGAAATGATCTCATTGCATCTGCAGATCGTTTACTTTCTAGGGGTTTTTTTGTGTCAAAGTAGAATCGCTTCATGCTAAAAATAAAAATAATATTCATTTAATATGATTACATACAGTTAATTGACATATCTAATCATAATCATTGAATCATTTTGTAATCTTAATGGAGCAGATGCATTCTAGATTTCTAGATTAATTCATATGTTTGACATTTAAACTTGACTAGAAACCTTTGTATGTGTAGAAATTCACAAGCACCAACTTGTATAACACGTGTAGACGTCTGGGAAAATTCAGTCAGATGGGACAATTCAGACAGACAGACAGACAGATAGACAGATAGACAGATAGATATCACAGATGGCATGTAATGAAATACAAATACTTCATTACTGTACTTAAGTAGATTTGTCTGATATCAGTACTTCACTTAACTATTTATTTTTTACTTTCACTCATTAACATTTTTCCACAAATATCTGCACTTTCTACTTCATACATTTTCAAACCAGGTTCATTACTTTAGTTTTAATCTATTTAGTGACATGATCAATATTTTTTCTTCTCATTGCGCACCGTTTTCAGCCCATCAACCTATTTCTTGTCAGTGCGCGGCTTTTTCAACCTGCCACTGGTGTTTAATTTCCTGGCTCTCACACACTACAGATGTAGACTAGCCTAAGAAGCTAACAAGGAGCAAGGCGGTTCAAGAACGGTTCAACATAAAAAAAAACTTCTAAAACAAATGCAAAAGAACAATTCAATTCATTCAGAATTTCATGTAGCATATTCAAAATTAGCACTACACAAATATTTTAAATGGGCCATAAATCACATTGATCAATCGTCCACTTTATCACAAGCAAGATCACGAACATTTTTTATAAAAAAGAAATCCGAAACAAATGTGTAAATCTTAACCTTGTTTTTTTTAACCCTAATGTTAGCCTTTAGAGTTATAATACTGTGACTGTACCCATCAATCACTGTGACCTTTTATATACCGATAAAGTCAACATTGTAAATATTTACAAATCATCAGTAGGCATGATAATCAAATGTAATGATGAGCCATATTCTTCAAAACCTGTAGCTGGTTTCTTATAAGCCAAGATTAGATCATTTAATTTCTGATTCCCATTCTCATGATTCCTTTAGGAACACATATAAACTATGGTATGAAAAATCAAGGAAAATACTTTCCTTGCTAAATCTACAGACTCTCTGAGCCTTTAATTCTGCTGAAGTGAGCATAGATCCAAAAGCAATAAGGGCATAATTCAAGGGCGCAAAGAGCTCCTGGTCACTTGTACAAGACCTTAACCTCTCAATTTTCATTATCTCTTGTTAGTATACTTGGTGAATAGGTTGGCTGGATGAATGGATAGATAAGTATGGTGTGAAGTGTACTAAGCATTCAGGCCTGAAGAATGGGAGGCCAGTGGTGGCTATTTTGAGACAAATACGGCACTTGAATATCAAGCACTATTGTTTGTCTTAGGAACCATCAGCACAAGCGATAGAATAACATGCATGTGGTCGATTGCAATGGGTTTGGATATGGAGCCCCAAATCTGCTTCATGCCTAAAAGAAACTGGGAATGCAAACCGTGCGCATGAAAATCAAGCTAAATTACAGATGGGAAGAGATACAGAGAGAGAGAGAGAGAGAGAAAGAAAATGAGAGAGAGTTATCAGGTGTCAGTTGTGTAAATATGCAGTATTTATTTCAAATTAGCTGCTAAGAAAGAACTGGCAAGTTAAGATAGCAAATATAAAAACATGTAAAGGCCGCACTGACCGCCCCAGAGAATAGTGAAAACAATGGTATGCATGGAATTTGCCACCTTCAAAACTGAGTTCGTTTTGAAATCAAATAATGTTTTGGTTTTCTTATTTTTTTTTAATGGTACATTTTTAATCTGAACCTTCCCATGAGTGCAAAATTGGCCTGAAATCAAGCTGCACTCATTAGTGCACTGTGGTCTTCATCAGAGAAAAACATTCACTTTTCATCAAGGAGGAAGCTTTTAGAGTCTAACGGCTGTTTCACCACTGACATCAATCACAAGTTGGCTGAGGAAGGCTGGGAGATGTCTCAAAAGTTTTTTATTCCAAAATAACATGCCCTCGGTACTGCAGCGATGGGATAATTAATCAAATGAATTCATTTTTATGCTGAATTTTGGTTCGGATTTAGTACCGAAAAATTAGTTGGCATGAGTTGGAAATTTAGAGGAGACTGATAAGAGAAAAAAAAAAGATTTTAATGATTATAACAATGATATAAATGCACGAGACTGTTAGATGTAGATGTGCACACATACGGTACACATGCACACACATACACACACATCCAATTAACAAGCCTTTCATGATAATTTACTGCTGAGTGTCAGTTAAGCTGGAGGAATTTAATATAAAGTGATCTATGTATCTTGGCAACCAGCAGCATGACGAAAGGCTTGAAATGAACAGATGAGCAGGTGTCTTCCCACTCCTCTCTCTCTCTCTCTCTCTCTCTCTCTCTCTCTCTCTCTCTCTCTCTCCTGTCTATTTTTATTTTTATCCATTGGTGATGTGTTCTCTACACTAAAAGAAGAGAGGGAGAGAGTCTGAACTGATTTCACATACCAAAGCATACACACACACACACACACACACACACACACACACACACATTCATGCAGGTACATGCAAGTTTAGCAATAGGCTAACCAACTCAGCATTTAATGAGTGCACTATGGTTACACTTTCTGCTGTAAGAAAAAAAGACAGGTTTCCTGACAGACTCAGGAACAGTCAAATGTATGAACAACTTCACAGCTTTCCATAAAAAGGCTGCAAGTCTACTGTAAATGGTGTCAGTGATTGTTCCTCCGAAGCATTAAATAAATCTCTGACTCAGTACATTTGGTTCTTTGCCATGGTTTGTTACTAAACCCAGTAAACCGGATAAGCCACTAGCAAATAATAAACAAAAAACACAGTCGTGTTTTTTAGAATTAATTAACTGACAAAGCTAATGGCACTGAAGTATCTAATCTATTGTACATATCCAAATATACAGTATCGTACAAACATTTGGGATAAACTGTTTACTAATGCAAGTTAGTGGGTTAGTTTGTTTTATAATGCTAGTTAGTAGGTTATCCTGTTTTATAAGAATAGTTAGTGGACTAGACTTTTTAGATTGCAGTTTAACAAGCTAGTTAGTGAGATAATCTGCTGTATAGTGCTAGTTAGTGAGATAGCTTGTTGTATAATGCTAGTTAGTAAGATAGCTTGTTGTATAATGCTAGTTAGTGAGATAGCTTGTTATATAATGCTAGTTAGTGAGATAGCTTGTTGTATAATGCTAGTTAGTGAGATAGCTTGTTATATAATGCTAGTTAGTGAGATAGCTTGTTGTAAAATGCTAGTTAGTGAGATAGCTTGTTATATAATGCTAGTTAGTAAGATTGCTTGTTGTATAATGCTAGTTAGTGAGATAGCTTGTTATATAATGCTAGTTAGTGAGATAGCTTGTTGTAAAATGCTAGTTAGTGAGAGTGTACAATGCTATATATGACTGTTTGTTTAATACTAGTTAGTAGGCTAAATGCTGGTTAATCGATTAGTTTGTTTTATTATGCTAGTTAGTGTGATAGCCTGCTTTATGCTGATAGTTACTGGGAAAGCCCTTTTTATGACGTTAGTTAGTGTGCTATACCATTTTCAAAAAAATATTTAGAGGGAATTCCTTTCATTCTACTGGTAATAGTATAATATAATGCTAGTAGTGACAGGATAATTTAGTAAAGGGATTAGTTTCAATACATTTATGTTAGTTAGTGAGTTAGACTGTTTACTTGGGTTTCTAGCAGACAAGTTTGTAGTGGTAAATCCACTGTCATTTACCCATACTTTGGATTTTACCACTGTAAACAGTGACATTATGCTCTGTCACCTTCAGTGTAAATAAAGTGAAACAGTTAACATCTACAATGGGTTTCAACTTGTTTTCCTTTTCTCAGAAAAAGATTGACTGATGACGCATGTACACACTAACAAGCGCACACACACAGAAGGCTGTGTTTGTCCTTGTTCTGGAGGGAAAACTCAGCTCATGTCAGTATATTTAGACTGGCCTTTCCACCTGCCAATCACACATTGGACACATCATAATTCAGGCACCTTGGGTGCATGTTGATTTTCATTCAGGTGGTATTGTTGTTGCACTAATATCCAAAGGTAGATTCAAAACACAACAGATGTGACTGATGACTATGTATTTTTGGAGAACAATCTTAAGCAATCTCAAGGAACAATTTTTTTTATTACAGAAATAACTACAGTAGAAACGAGCTACTTATGTGTTTGTGAAAAACATTTGATCACATGAAGTGAATGTAATTTTGCTCATAAAGGACAGCACACTTTCTGGCTTCTGCTCCAGATTCAACCGATGTTATATAAATTAACTACCATTTGTGAGAGGCAAACCATTAAGGTTCATTTGACCAAAACTAAATATGGAAAGGCCACTGCTGCTGTGCTGGCTGACTTATTTCCATATAAGGTCAGAAACTTCGGACAATAGCTAAGAAAGTCATTATAGTTACACAAGCATGCATGCACTGAAACACATACACACTAAGGCGACACTTGAACCTAATACGTTTCTCTAGAATAGGCTTTAGGGCAAACAGAGCGGGAATTAATAAATAATCGATAGAGAAAGACGGCAGCTCAGTTAGCATAGGTCGCTATAGAGTGTGGAGAACAATCAGAGCAAGCGGCATAAAGACGCGGCATGGAAAAGCACTTTGGCTAAGTGGCACACAACCACACACCCATGCACACTCAATTACTTGCAAGTGCATTCACAACGTTGAATGAGAGAACTTGAGATGTGAGAATTTACTTAGCACTGTGGCACTGTGGCCTTCGAACCTCCCCATACACACACACATACACAAATCTGCACTGACATATCAAGACTCGCGGATTTCAACGGCGCGTGGCTAAGAGGTGTGGTCTGTGTTGCCGGCGGTAACATTGTAAACCTATAGGATTAGATCTGAATAGCAGATAGTAAAGTACTTTAAGTGGCACCTTAATCTGTAACATGTATGCATGTTTGCAAGCACACACACTTACTCACACACACTCAGGGCACTTGAACAATTACACCTGCAATTAGCCAGACCTCGGTTCACATTAGAGGTAATTTTGGGCCTTTGTGCAGTGAGATAGGGGCATATTCATGTCAGGAGAAGACAGACAGTGAGAAACTAAATTCAAAGTGAGAGCAAAGACATTGTTAGTATTTCCAGTTTACTTGAGAGATATTAAGTGTCTTGTGATTCATTCATTGATACATTACAATAGGCAATGTCACTACAAGTTCACTTCCACCCATCGCTATTTACTGAGAGAATAAAAAAAGAGACGGAGAGGAAGAACTAAAAGCAACAGATGGAGGGGAGTAGCCTAAGGTCATATAGAGGGCTGGATAAAGTTGTGTCTGTGTGTAAACGTCCTCTCTCTCTCTCTCTCTCTCTCTCTCTCTCTCTCTCTCTCTTTCTCTCTCTCCCTCTCTCTCTCTCTCTCTCACACACACACACACACACACACACACACACACACACAAACACACAATATCTCTCTTTTCCTCTCTCGGGTCCGTCTGAGCACCCTCAACAAAGCCATCAAGCTCACAGAGAAGGAAGACACAAAATCAGGTGTCAAAGGGAGCATTCACGCAAGTCTGAATATGAGATCACACACACACATTGAAAAGACAGCATGTCCCCTTTTTCATCAAGGCCATTGTGCATTTACTGTGAGACACAGAGAATGAAGAGAGAGAGAGAGAGAGAGAGAGAGAGAGAGAGAGAGAGAGAGAGCCTGAGGTGCAGATTTAGACGTGTTTTATTGTGTGACATGTATTGTCTCGCCAGACTCATTCAGGAGCATTTCTGCTCTCTTCAGCACAGAGTCGAATTTGCGCTCACACTGAAAAGGCCGCTTAATGTCTTGACTGACTCCGAAATAAGGCATTTTTTCTGCATTATGCACCTGAAGAACCTTTTACCTGTCTGTTACACCTGTCATTTTTTACATGGGTATGCCCAGTGTAATATATGTGCTTAAAGTCAGATGGATTATTTAAAGTAACTGCTTTGCTTACCAGTTTGCTGGTTGTCTCCTGATTGTAAATGACAGTGATTTATGGTCATTAGCAGTATTTGCTAGAGAATGACAGTGTTTTATGGTGATGTTTAATACTGATGCTTATGATTATGGTGCTCTTTTTGTGAATGGTCAATGGAAAATCTGATACTGGATGGAAAATGTTTAAGAATCTGGTCTTTAATGGAGAATGTTGGTGTTTGATGGTGAACTATAGTGCTTTATGGAGCATTATGTATGATTGAGAATAGTGGTGTTTAGTGGTAAATTAATGTGTTGATGTTTGGTAAAGAAAAAGACATTCGATAGTTATTGTGTTTAATGATGCGTAATGATGAATTAAGGTGTTTCCTGATGAATAATTGGTGCTTGATGATGTATAGTGGTGTTGAATCGTGTTGGATGATGAACGGTGGTGTTTCAATGGAGAATAATGGTGTTTGAACGAGAATGTTGGTGTCTTGTGGATTTTGACGATGAATAATAATGTTTGATGGGGATTCATGGCGAATAGTGGTGTTCGATGTATGGTGGTATTGGATTGTGTTTGAAGATGAATGACGGTGTTCTGTGACGTGTCCTGATAAATAATGGTGCTTGATGTATAGTGGTGTTTAATGTGGAATGATAGTGTTTCAATAATAATTAATGGTGTTTGGTTATGAATGGTGGCATTTTGTGGGTTTTGATGAAGAATTGATGAATAGTGATGTTTGATGGTGTTTCAGGTGGTGTTTGAATATGTTTGGTGTTGTTTGATAATGAATGGTATGTTTGATGGTGAAGAATGGTTTGATAATGTATGTTAGAGTTCTATAATTGACGAACGATGGTGCTTGTGAATTGTAAAGTATAAAAGTGAATGTGTTTAATGGTATATATATCAATGTTTGATGGTTAATGGTTGTGTTTAATGTGTATCATTGGTGTTTGATAATAAATCGATATTGGCATTTAGCATGTGCAATCACTTGCCAGTACAATATTAACCTGCATGTTGAATGTTGATATTAAGTGGTGAATGATTGTGTCATTTGATAGAAAAGGTGATGTTTGGTGATTGTTATGGAACTGTGATGTTTCATGAGCAATGTCTTCAATGCAGACTATTGGTGTGTTCATGTTGTTAATTCTTTTTTCCTGACCAGGTGAAAGGTCCATGTTGGTTTTGCTATAATTTGAGGCAAAATAGCAACAAATGAATGAAGAAGCTTATATTACAGCACATTAACACACAGGGAGTGTGGCATTTAAATGTATAATTAAACCAACCGTGTATGTGTGTTTTAGAGGAAAAGATGATACTAAAGCATTCCAAGGGTTTTCAAGTAGCCACTCTTCCGGTTCTGTGGCTTTCTCTCTCCCTCCCTCCCTCCCTCCCTCCCTCTCTCTCTTTCTCTGTCTCTCTCTTTTTCTCTGGAGATTGGCAGGAGGTTTTGGATCAGTGCCAGCCAGCCAGTCTGCCCACACAATGGGCGATCCCGTAAAACAATACAGCAGCAGGAACAAGGCCCAATTCAGAGCAGAGATACAGGATCCCCCTCTCTTTCACACATACACACACATACAGGCAGACAGTCCAACAGACACACACACACACACACACACACACACACACACACACACACACACACACATAATCCAAATGACAACCTGTGCATGTTGTTCTTCAGTATACATGTTCAGTTGACTTTTTTTAATCTCAAACACACACACACACACACCACACACACACACACACACACACACAACCACACACACACACACACACACACACACACACACACACACACAGAATCTGCCAGTCTACCTTGTTCGTGTATCATAAGTGTGTAAATAAAATGGTGTGCATGTGTGTGGGTGGGTGGGTGTGCTTTTCCATTGAAATCTTTAAACTGAAAATAATAGGATATTAAATGGAAGGCAAATAAAAAGAATTTCAGTGAAGTTTGCCATTCTCAAAAGCATATGTATGTACACACACACACACACACACACACACACACTCACACTCACACACACACACACACACACACACACACACACACACACACAGAACCAGTTCTTCACTCAATACACAACACATCAAGAAGGATCACAGAGATGTCAGTTTAAATCAATAGCACTAATATATCAGATTAAGTTTGTCAGATTGTCTCCTTATCTGATTAGTTGGTTGGTTAACACATATTGACGTTAAGTGAGGTCTCATTTATCTTTTTTCACTGAAGTGCAAAGTGGTCACTTGTAAACGGTTTATTAACTTTATGCATTATGAAGCCAACTATATCCATAAACGTGTATGGATTTATAATGACTTATAAGTCTTATATGACCCATAGTTTTGCATAACTGCAAATATTTACAGCTGGGACTTCTGCAGACTTTTACTTTATGTGGCCCAAGTACTAGTTAATACTCTATGGGGTGCTTTTATCTATCAAAGACAGGACACTTGTTATTTCAGGATTGGTGGCTTGTTTGTGAGTGAGCATAAACTGGTTTATTGTGCTTCCAAAAAAGACATGAAATGATCTTGAGTTTAGAATATGTCCTGCGAATGAAAAACCTTTTAGTGCTCTTAAATTCCTAATTAATAAAAGTATATTTTGATACGCGACAGTGAAATATTTAAGTTAAATTGATAAACATGAAGGTCTGATGCTATGTACAATTTACGGGTATAACCTGTATTGTATACACTATATATATACACACTAATAAGAGATATATTTAAATGATTACTTCATGCTCAACAATTAACATATCAAGATCTAAACGAAACTTCAGCACCTTATAAATGCATCTATTAGTCATTATTAACGAATAAAAGTGTTTATGAAAAGAAAATCAAAAGTGTCTAGTTTGGGCTTTAGTGAAAAATCAGATATTGATAAACAGTGTGCATAAAAAATAAAACCAAATAAAAATTCATTTAATTTAATTTTAGGGCTAGGCTACCATCTGTGCTTTAATGCAAAAACTACACTTACAATTCAGTTATGGGTACAGTTTGGTTGAGCCTGTGCCTATGATACTCTCAGATTCCTTTTCTTGTTTGACAGAAGTGGAGCCTGAAGAGACCTTCCTTTTGTAGCTCATCCACCTCGAGGTTTGATGTTTCGTGAAAGCTGAGATGCTTTTCTGCTCGCCACAGCTGCAAAGAGTGATTATTTGAGTTACTGTAGACCAATCTGTCCATTTTTTCATGTTTTTAATACAATTCTGTGTAACCCCTAGCGACATGTGTGGGTGAAAATCTCAGGAGATTATCAATGTCTGAAATAATCAAACCAGCCCATCTGTTATCACTATCCATGCCATGATCAAAATCACAGAAATCGCATGATCTGAATGATCATTTGCACTGCGCTGCTGCCAGATGATTAGATAATTGTATAAATGTGTACGTGTGCATGTGTTCTTATCAAAGAGAAGAGTAAGTGTATACTGAGAACATTAAAAAAGACATTTTAATGTTGAATGTTTATGTCAATTTGTCCTAGAAAAGAATATTCTGTTAGTGTCTGACCACTAAAACCCTCTGTGAGACTCCTTTCCATGTGGGCAGCACAAATGTAAAAATTTGATCAGATTTGCATTCGAGTTGTGGGTTTTGTCTCTAAACAAATAGTGGTGCAACCTAAGAAAACTACACAATGTATACTAGCAGCAATACCAGCACTAATAAACCCAGACCGTTTGTTTTGTTTTGTTTGTTTTCTGTATGTATTTTTGCATGCATCATGTGTGCTGCACGATGTGATCTGTGAAAACCAACCAGCAACCAACAATGGTGCTAGCCCCACCTTCGAACATCATAAGGTCGGGTTTCTGTCTCACTTGAGCAGGTACCAACAGATTTTTTTTTTGTGAAACCACTGAAAAAGCACAATTCTGGAAATAACACAGTACTAAAATTGTAGCAATTTTTTATTGGTAACAAAAGTAATAAGGCCAGGATGTGAGTGACACTAAGCAGCACAACTTTCAGTGGGTGTGTCTAAATTTTGTGAATGAAGAATAACAGAAAGTCAAAAGAATGAAGACAATTAAGAATTAAAGATAGAGCATGGTGAAAATATGCAGTGCATGTTAAGAAAAGGAGACTGTCTCCAAAAAGCATCAGAGGCCACCGGCACGTCAGGATTTGATGTACAGATTGAGATCATATGTACAAAAAAGTGTCAAATGGACAGAGCACAATCAGAACATCTTTTTGGTTAATTAAAAATTCTAGACAAAAGGAGTGACTAGATCAGACTTGAATACACAAATGCAATCAGGATGAGTTCATTTCACTCAAATAGACTAATCTGTGTCTGATAGAGAATCAGTCAATTGAACAGCTCTCAGATGGACAGATTGGACTCAGAAGGGCGGGGCAGAGTAAAAACTAATTTCCCTGTTGTGTAAGAGCAGAGAGAAAATTCCCCGGAATTCCAGAACGTTATTTCCTTCTGCTGACTGTCACCTGAGCTTCCAGTTCCTGAAAGCAAGCTCACACATAAACATTTGCACAAGGAGAAAGCGGGGGTGGACAGAACTACACAGAGAAGAATAGAACCAGGAAGAGGAGAAGAAAAAAAAACAAATGTACCTACATACAGAAGCCATGCTTTGGTTTTTACTTCTTCGGCCGAATAACTTTATATTCTCGATGTGTCAATTGCATTCCTTCACACATTAAACTCCATCCCTCCTTCAGTCAAACACCTCATTAACTCATCAATCACTAACCTGTTTACTTTTATTCTTTCATGGATTTACAGTAAAGATCAGGAACTGAATGTCTGAAAGGCAAATCTAATACACACATTAATATGAAATGTCATTGAAACTTCATTACAAGGACATTTCAAGATTGTAGTAAGATTAAATTAAGATTGTTTGCTATCCATACAACAAAATGGAAGATCTACCAATAACCAAATTATTATTGTAAGTAATTAATGCTATAATCCACCTCAAGCTAACCCTGCTACGAAAAATGAATTATTGTTCTTTGTATTGTGTTGTATTGTTTGCACCAAAGGTTATTTGCTCACGTTTGCATGTAAAAGCCACTTGACTTGGCTTGACACTTAAAATGTTTTGGCTTTCTGACACCATGAGTTTTCTCAAATGTTTCCACAAACTGCTAGATTTTGCTACCATTGTGGAGGATCCATTTGGTCCCCATAAACATGTAAAAATGTGATATACCACCTTCCCATTCTCCTTGAAAAACTCTTACAACACACACACAAATTTGTGAGTGCATTGAAATATTCATTGTCCAAACCCTAATTGAATAATGACTGATAAGTATTGTAAGTACTTTAAGGGACACTTCATGAACTCAAGGTTCAGAACAAGTGAATAAGGCCAACTTTTTTTTTCTTGTGTCTGTGAACAAATCTAAAGGACTTCATTGACTGATGAGATATCTATCTATCTATCTATCTATCTATCTATCTATCTATCTATCTATTTCTTATTTCACTCTCACAGTCCCTCGGTGAGACGATGTTCACACACTGACCACTTCCCTCCTCAATCACACATACAAACACACTCCTTGCGAACCGTAACCTGAATCTTGGTCAACCACCCGCACTCTGACTCTCACCTCTGTGCCCGTCTCCATGGTGTCGGGGCAGTGTGTGCTAGAGGGGTCGCACACACGGTCGGCGCTTTGTATCCGTTAGCAAGGGTTTTGTATCTGCTCAGGACCCCGAGCAACGGTGCTAAATACTCCTGTTACCCTCAAGAGTTGTGTGGCCCGAGGGACATGCTCTTGTGTTTGTGTGTGTGTGGGTGTGTGTGTGTAGGTGCGTGTGTGTGTGTGGGTGGGTGGATGAGGAGGCTGGAGTTCATCACAAGCCCCCGTTAAGTGAAAAGGTGCATCCAGGCCAGGTGGTCAGGTGGACTGGGGGACCATCCACACAGATGGCCATACACACAGACATACAATCCTACCTTTCAAATGTGTCTGTCCAGTGGGCACTCAAGTGCAGTAGAGCAGGGTGGGGGATGGGCTACAGGGGCAAAGGGGTGTGTGCATGGTGGGGGTGGGAGGGTCTGGAATAGGGGCAAGGGGCATTTCCGTTTGAATGGACACCGCCGACCCTTGCAACTCTGGCCACCTGGGCACTTCCCAGGTATTGAGGGATTACGCACACACGTGCGCACACAAAACCTGTTCAAGACTTGCCTTGGATGTAATAAACACTGTTACATTATAGTGTGTATTCATTCACTAAATATGTGCATTGTCTTGTATCTCCCTGTAATTATTTTCAGAAATCTTTTCAGAAATTGTTTTATATTTACTTGCTAACATATTTAAGTAGCTAGCTAATTAGCTAAATAACTTACTATCTTGTTAGCTGGCTTGCTATTGATTTGATTTACTTGTGTAAATAAAAGATGTATGCACCTTGTTTACTAACAGGTCAAGTCGACAAATTGTCCTGAGGCAAATTAATAAAAGTTTGCTAAAACTTGCCAGCTGATATCACTAATGTCCACACACACACACACACACACACACACACACACACAAAACACTCATGCAGTCAGAGTAGAGGCCTCAAAACAGAAACAGACTGTCCAAAAGCACCCATGGGATGTCTCATTCACTATTCAATCAATCAACCCTTTAGATCTACACTAACCTGCCCCACACACACATACACACACATCTCACTATCCTTGTGAGGACCTTCAATCACATATATGCCTACATTTTATCTTAACATTGATCTTAGTTCTCAAAACAAAACCCTTAAGCTCTTTTTCTATGTTAAATAAAAGCTGCAATTTCTGTAAAAAAAAAAAAAAAAAAACAACAAATAAATCAAATCAGTTTTCCTCATGGGGACGAGCCAAAAACTTCTTACAACGCCAATGTTGTCAAATATGTTTTCCCCTGAGGGGACGTTGGTCCCCACTAAGTTGTTATAATAAATGCCTGCCCAAAACATATACATGAACAAATTCTAGCTGTGCAAAAATAGAGCAGGGACCCACATGCAAACAATGACCACTATGCTCTCACACACACACAAAAACCATATTAGCATTGTGGTTGGAGGAGCTGAACACCCCAGGGACGGTAGCTATAGAATTACGATAATTGACGCTGCTTTCTTACCTAAAGTGAGCTTAAAATGGCAGCAAGGGCCTTTTTAAGGGCCCTTACACCACACACACACAAACACACACTTTACCACACACATTTGGCTTTGCTTTAATTAAATCCTATTGATTTTTGGAGGTGTATTACAGCTCCCTCTTGGCCGAGCTAACTACAGACAGAGTCAGAGCTCTATTTGTTTTGTTACAAAATCCACCACAGTTAGCCGGAAGACTGGTCTGGATATCGAATAATGATAGGGTTGTAAAGATTTACAGATTCAAATCCTCAGCTGCAGGGATGACTACTGCATCTATTGACCTCCTGAATTCCTACAGTAAAAACATCCTGTCAGCATAGTCAACACAACCACAAGGCAATTAATGTTACATGCTTTGACTAAGCTGACTGTGAAATGTACGATTCTGTAGGAAAAAATTCACTTTCAATAAAAAACTTTCTGTTTTTGCTAAAGAAAAGCTGCTGATTTAGCCGTTATTATCTTCTCCTGGATCTTCAGCTTTTCAGGGTTTTTTTTTTTTTTTTTTTAAGAAGCAGAAGAATGCATAAACAGGTTTATTGGTTTTATTATAAAAAACAACAATGCAAACAAATCAACATGCTATACTCAGTGATCTTAAAATGAGTTCCAGTGAAATCAAGTCGCAGGATTTTTTTATTGTTTGTGTGGTGACTCGAATTAAATCAGTTTTAGTCAGATGAACCTTATTTTTTTTATTAAAAAAACATGTAGGTCTATAAATATTATACAATTAAATCTAATAGCAAATGTAATAGTTATACCTAAAAAGTACAGAAAAAAAAAAATAAAAAATTTGTTTCATTTTATTCTGATATTCTACTGGTCTGAATAGATCATTAAATAAATCTCTACCGAGGACATGGTTTTTTATTCCCAATCACAAAAATCTCTTGCTACAAAAAGTTCAGGAAGAACTCTAATAGGCCATACTCAGTAACTTAAGCAGATAATTAGACAATCAGCAAACAATCTAAATGAGATAAAAATCAGGAAATGCAAAGTCAAGGTTGTGATCAAAACACAAATCAAGGCTCAGACAATAAGAGGATTGATCACAATGCTAAAGTGAGACATTGCATTGTAGCACAGATGAATTGTTAAAAGGAATTAATGTGATTGTGGACATTTGGGTAACATTAGAAAACAGGAAAATATTAACTTCTTAGCTATCAACTTCTCTCAGAAGCTGGAAAGATGTTATTTTCGATATCTGTGCATTCAAACTACAATGTGGGGGGAAAAATATTGATAAGTCAATGTTTGTATTTTGCTAATAGCAATCTAGCCAGTTCATTGTGAGGAGTAATGAACATTTATTCCCTCAATACAGCAAACTGTACAGTCAGTGTTACAGACATATTTGCTTGTAAATCGATTTGTTCCGTGACTAAAGCGAATACTTGCATATTCAATGAATCTCGTGTAAAATGGAAAGTGCTATGCTTACATTTAAACATTAAAGTTACATTCTTTAATAGTCATGCTTTAAGCAGCCATTTTGATTCCTCTTCACTTGCTCAACCTGGGATTGGAAAAGTTGTTGAAAGTTTCCAAGTAGTGACTCTTTTGTGAGAGGGTTATCTTTTTTTTCCCCTAAGGGATCATCCTGAATAGCTTGTGTGCTGAAAATCATGGAGTTGATTACGATCAAGATGTTTTGCTAAATGAGTTTCATTTATGAAGGCGGTTTGGCCTTTCGATCTGTCAGTGTGGTCTTTAAGGCCTGAAATGAGGTGTGGCTTTTCCTACCACAAAGCAAAAACTATGTTATATTAAAACTATATGAATCATAATGAATCTCATTGCATCATAGCATGTACAAAAAAAAACAGCTTTATTTTATTATATCTAACATTTGGTTTCTTTTTATGTATCTTCATTTCATCCTTGCACATACCAAGACCTGTAGCATATGACCTTGAAAGGAGATGCACACACCCATACATTGTGGCATTCACTTATTGTCCGATTCTGCATTTTTTTCCATCATGGTCAGTTTTCCACAATGAGATCAAATGGAGGTATTGTGAGTGACCGTGACCCTGAAGCATGACAAAACAATTCTGGTTCCACAACCCAGTAGCAAAAAGTGTGTGTGTTGGTTGCCTGTATGTGTGTTTTTGCAGGGGTAGTTCAAAAACCTCACAGCTATTGCAAAATATTTAGTGATCTCAGCACATTACACCTCTTGTGTAAGATTTTTCACCTATAAACTGTGGACATTTACACACTTTTGCCCGTGAAGGCAAAAAAAAACAAAAAAAAAAACACGTTATTCTGAAACTGTGTAAAACGCGTAGTTGAAGCAACGAGGAGGTGATTGTGGTTGGGGCAAAAGCAGACGACTTGTCGAAACAACCTGAAGTGTTCAGCTGTGCAGAAAGCCTTGAGGGGGAAAAAAGGGATGAGAATGACAAAAGGTGCACTAGAAAAGAAAGACAGCAGTGAAAGGGGGACAGGATGGATGGGGTGTCGAAAGAACAACAGATCAAGCTTTCAGTTTGCTTCAGCCATCCGACATTACAGTGTGCCGCATTTTCCAAATAAGCCATACCAAAGTGGCTAAGCATGTGTGTTTGAGAGAGAGAAAGGGAGAGATGGAGAGAGAGAGAGAGAGAGAGAGAGAGAGAGAGAGAGAGAGAG
>JAAIIK010000017.1:1937879-1951419 GCA_014706435.1 Silurus glanis | reverse complement strand
ATATATATATATACATATACACACACACACACTTACACCAATAACACAAATACTACTTATTGGTACAAACAATATTATTGGCACGATCCCACTAGTGAAATTGGTGTACACAGTAATATTGCTAGTAAAACAAATTTACAAATATTTTTACTAGTAATATTATTGTGTACACCAATAAGACTAAGAATACAATTAAATATAGTAGTATTTCAATTTTATAAATATTTTTCTTAATCTATATAGTTCTAGTACTATTGGTGTAAGTATTAGCATTGTACATATTGTACTAAATACCTTTAGTATTTACTGGAGTACCAATAAAAGCAAAAAAAAAAACTATGAATATATTTATTTCTTTTAGTGTTATACGGTCAAAAATGTGCAACTGATGGCATGAAATGAACGACCTAGAAGCTGAAACAGACAGGGCAGATTCGTACAGGTGACATTTATCTCCTCTCTCCTGTAGAAACACTGTGCTGATCTCATAGCCTCACCACCTCCAACCCTCCGCTGTGTGTGTAATGCTGTGGACTCGACGGGGTGGAGGTCCCAAGATAGCGGGCTTCTGTGTGGCCCCCAGTCAGAGCCATTGTGCCTGGATTTGTCCAGTTTTTATGTAAACGCAATATTCTTTTCACCTGAACTAATGCAACCAGTGGCGTAAGCCCCTTACTGCTATGGACGGCATTTTATTCCCCCCCCCCTCCATCATCCCCCCGCTAATCTCTGTGGATTTAAGTCCCTTCTGCACATACCTTCGGGGCGGCTACTGATAAACCACCCTAACTCAACACCGCTCCGACTCGCCTTTCTCTTTCCTGCCACTCTTGCTTTTCCTCTGGACGCCAGCAAAGCAGCCTTGCAAAAAATTAAAGCGATCAAGAGATTTAAGCAGAGGAGAGAGAAAGATGGGGGGGGGGGGGGGGTGAGTGGAGTGAAGAGAGAAATCGCTTTCTGTATCCCATCTAGCAGTTGCGGCATGGGAGACGAGGGAAAAGGGGGGAAAAAAAAAAAAAAAAAGAGAAAGAGAGGCTGAAAAAGAGAAAGAAAGGTTCAGAGAGAGGGGTGAATTATTGAGGGAGAAAGAGACGGCGAGAGAAATGGAACTCGACACTTAGCTGTGTAAATCAATCCTGAAAGATCTTATGTGATGTACATGCGTTATCGCTGCGCTGGACTGTGAAAAGACACTGGAGGACGAGTTTGCTCGAGTGGAATTAGCACAATCTTTCTTTTCTTAAAAAGACACACACACACACACACACACACACACACACACTCTCTGCAAACTGGGTAAACACAGGCTCTGAGGTGTATTATCCCTTGTTTGATTTGCACACAGATTGACAGCTTGGTGCGTGTGAGTGTTTGTTCTTCGAGTGGAGAACCGCCGAATTTCGGAGACAAACGGAAAAAGAAAAAGATCGAAAATGTAAAATGTCACACGGCAATCTAGCTATGATCTTGGAAAAGTACCAGAGTATACACGGACGTGCAAGATTTGAGTGGGTCGGTAAAACTGACGGAAGAATAGTCGGGCGGGGAAAAAAAAAAAAAAAAAAAAGAGAAATGTACACAATTACCGAAAAACGCATTCGATCAGTCGAGGTCAGAGTCTGAAGTTTGCTTGTTTAAGTTTTGCAAAGAAGCTCCATGTGGCTAAGTTAGGCTGCATAATTCTGGGAGACTTTCCATGGGAATTAACAGGAATATATGGGAATTAACAGGAATAAACTGGAAATGTTCAAAATTACAGTTTAGCCTATAAATGGTGAAATTAATTGTAGTTGGGGAGAAAAAAAACCTTGCAGGATAATTTTGGTTAAAACGACGAGATTTAATGCAATTTTAGTTGAATTTCTACCGGCACATTCATCCATCACATGCACACAGCACATTTCCTGCAGAGCCACTCATTCATTCGAAATTTGGGGAAATATACAAACATATATATACATATTAAAAAAATCCCATACATTTATGGTAAGTTTCAAATTGTATATTTCCAAAATTTCCCAGGCGACGTTCCCATAGAAAGTTTCCGGAAATTGTCCACCCCTTTGCGACCCTACTAGCAAGTGAAGGAAGTCTATAGCCACCAAATCAACTGTGCACAACTTGTGCCTAAAAATATCATGGACTGCATGATGGCAATTTGAAAGAGTTTGCAGAATACAGAAATAATAATCGACAAATAAAAACCTGCCTGCTTCTGCCAAGTCCTGGCTTGTGGTTGGATCAAGATGACCACAGACTCCAAATGACCACAGACTCTAGACTGGGACTGCCTAAATCTGATCTGATCTAAATCGACAACGAAAATCTGTGACCTGAGCTGACGAGCAGTTCACTAGGGAGTGCAAAGGATCCTGAAGGATCTCACGAACAAAAGAAGATCCAGAGCTGCAGTTTTGTTTTGGTCGAAAATGAAGGGGGCTCCAATAATGACATCAGGGATCGTCTGTGACATTTTTTTCCAAGACCTTTTTAAGACCATTAAGAATAAGATTTAAGACCTATATCACAACATCAAACACACTCGTTGTTAGCAACCGGCCCTAACGAAACTGTAAATTAGTTTTATTTTCAAGCGAAATATCGCTAAACTTCTCCATAGCTGAAAAATAAAATCAGTCTTTGCATCTGTGGTACAATCTAAGAGAGATTCACGCCAGTAACAGAAAGCTGACTGGCTGTTGCGTGTTGGTTCTCATTTGCAGTCATAAGAAATTCGGACTAGCAAAAGAAAGATCTACACCACCACAGAAACAAACAAACAAAAACCTTCTATGGTGCTAATGGGAGCGTTTCAATGAGCATCAGAAGTGATGCAACATGTAAATGAATAAAAATTAGGACCCGTTTCAAAATGTAGGATTTCTAGATTGTAGACTTTTTAGGACCCCATGGAAACCCTGAACAGGATTTTGTGACGCATCCTATTTTCAGCTCTTCTCAAAATAAAGTGGCGATAATTCGGAAGCTGACAGGATTTGGAATGAAGGAAGACAGAGATGTGTGGAAAAAGTGCTAGAGAAGAAGTGACCTGAAGTGGACTGGAATGCTGCTTAAAGCCGAGCTGTGGTTATTTGTGGTTTGCACACTGCTAAACAAATGCTTTGTGTGAGAACTTCAGGCCATGTTGTGTTTGAGGCCTTCACATGGTCGCATCGTGGCCTTACCATTAAAGTGGGCTTCTCCAATTTAGGCTTCTCTTTTTCTTTTACTTTTTCTTTCTTCTCTTTCTCCTTCTTCTTCTCCTCCTTTTCCCTGGGCCGCTCCCTCTCCCTGTCTTTCTCTCGTTCCTTCTCCTTGTCCTTCTTCTTCTTTTTCTCTTTTTTGTCTTTCTTCTTGTCCTTCTCCTTGCTTTTGATTTCTTTAGAGTGGAACAGCGCTTCAGGGAGGATGGGTTGCAGTGGGGGAAGCATTGAGGGGATGTGCAGGCAGGAAGAAGGGCTGAAGAGAGGTAGAGAAGCCGAGGTGCTCTCCTTGGTCACAAGCGACAGCCTCCTCTCCTCCTTCGCTCCTCTGTCTTTTCCCTTGTCTCTTTTGTCTTTGTCCTTCTTGCTCTTCTCTTTATCTTTCTTCTTGTCCTTGTGCTTGTCCTTCTCCTTCTTCCCACCAACAGCGTCTCTTCTGTCCTCACCTCCGAGCGGTAACTCGATCCACGGTGGCGTTATGTCCTCCCCCTGGCTCCGTTCCTTCTCTCTCTTTTTTTCCTTGTTTTTCTCTTTGCTCTTGCTTTTGTCTTTTCCTTTCTCCTTTAGCCTCTCTCTGTCCTTCTTTTTCAGCTTGGTCTTGATATCCTTCTTGAGTTTTTTCTTAAGGAGAGATGAGGCCACGTGGTCTTTTTGCTCTAGTGGGGGATTGAGGGTCAGAGGGGGAGGAGTGGGGGGCGAGTCGGGTGGCGTGGAGAAGTAGGAGGGCTCTGGTGGGGATTGACATGGCAAACCCTGGCCCTGGTTGGCTTTTCGGATGACCTCATCTATGGAGTCGTCTAGGGTCCAGCGGTTTGGGGTGGCCGAGAGCGATGTTGGCGGCATCATGGGGGGGTGTTTAATACCAAGGACGGGTGGGAGTTTTGGTTGTATAAGTGGATGTTTGAGAATATTTTTGGGCGGGCTCTTTGGAAGCCCCTCGCTGTCCGTGTCGGAGTCATATGCAAACGGGTCAACCACACCCACGCCCCCGGCACACGCCCTGGCTATAACTGCCGCGATGGAATCCTCAATGGCCTCGTCTTTGAGCTCGCCATCTTGTGAAACTTCATCTGTGTTTGGGATCAACCATCCACGTCCTAACTGTGTGGGCCCTGGCCGAGGGCTTCTGGGGCTTCTGGGTCTCCCCGGTGACCTTTTTCCTACCTTTTGAGCACTTTTGGGTGGGGTTACTGAAGGAGGACGAGCAGATATGGCAGAAGGGGCGGGGACACTCACTCTTTTCGGCGATTTGTTTTTCGGACGAGCTGGAGAAAGAGCGGAAACTTTGGGTTTTTGCCCCGGCGTCGGGGTCAACGCAGTGGGACGAACCATTTCGAGGGAAAGTGGAGGGGAAGGCGAGCGTGCCATGTGCTGGGCGTTGAGCGAACTAAGTGGTTCGCGAGGCTCGAAGCTCCATTCGGGACTGCTTCCCGGTTTTGTTCCCAGGCGTGGGCGCTTGGCAGCAGGTAAAAGACCTTCTGGCCTGGGGCTATCTGACCCACGTGGGCCAAGCCAGTTCTCGTCATTCTCTTCGTCCTCACCGTCCTCTTCTTCGCCAAGGGACACCTGCATGGCCTCGGCTGACGTTCCCATATCCGCAGGGACCTGCTCTTCCTCCTCTTCATCTGAGACACACAAAGAGAAAACATATACATTAAAAAAATATCCTTTGCATGTTCTCTCAGATTTCATACACACTAGAGATGGTAAGATAAAAGCTAATGATGTGATGAATTGATAAAAAAAATAAAAAATAAAAAACTAAAAAGCCATTTGTATCTGAATGTATCGATTTGAATCTTGATTTTTATTATTTTTTTATTTATTTATTTTTCATATTTGCGTCAATAAAAACGAATAATTTATAGCTAATTATTAGTAGATTCGCTATACTTTTATTTAGAAAGTAACCAATACTTGATATGTAGATTACGTAGACGTATCAACGTTACGGAGACCGTGGCGTGTCACATAGAATACAGATTAACATGGCAGAGGTAGAGCTGCATCTCCCTGGACACAGAACCGGAAAAGAGCGTCCTGTTTTTATTAAATCTTTTTTCTATTACTTGTTTTTGCACTACGAAGGTCTGTTTGCGAAAGGGCCATGAGTTAAAAGTCACAAGGTGCTTAAGTAAATTTATGATTTGCCATCTGTAAGAAATAAAAGCAAACTGTTCAATCACCCCCCAACCCCCCTTTTGCATCGTTTTGAGTTGAATCGCATCGCATCGGTAGCTGCTTCATATGAGTCCTTAACACATCGTAGGCTATTGCATCGGACTCAGTTATGGATATGTACCTTTATACACACATTCAGACTAGTTTGTTACAACTACTTTTACTTTTGTAAAAGTGCTACAGTACGTAATTAAGTACTCAATCAAAAGATATTATTGGATCATTCCCAGTGTTTTAGGAACGACGGTGACTCACTGTATCTTATAAACATGCGTGCGTCACTGCCAATCGAATATAATGATCCAGCAGTGGCGCTAGAGTTACAACTGGATGACCATGCGACGATTTGGCTAATCCATGTTGACTTTCTTTAGCGTTTACACAAACGAATCGCTGATGCCGAGATGAGAAAAGCAATATTAAGCAAATCATCGGGTAGAAGATAGCAGTTATCAATCCGTTCACGGGCAGAACAACGAGCGTGCGCGCACACGCTGCTACGGCGGGAGTAATCGCAACCCGAATCGAACTTTTCTAATATTTCCCAGCGCTCCAGCTTAGGAATACACACACGCACGCACGCGTGTGTACGTCGTGAGCTGCTGGTTAAGCATGGGTGTCAGAAGCACAGCGGAGGACAGCCGCTCTCCTCTGACATCCTCCATTATAAATAGTGTAATCTATATGGTAATACTGTTGTATTCTATAGGCGGTGAATGGAGACGAGATAACATTGTGACTTTGGGCTTTTCTTCCGCTATGGTAATAGTTATCAAAGGTTATTTGGGAACGGCGCTTCAGCCGCGCCGTGATTGGCCGAGTATGGTTATTTATGATATGAATTATGATAAAGATGATGTCTTTGCTTCTGCCGTGCTCTCCACGAGGAGCCTCGGCGCACAATAAATTGCGATCGTTAATCACCGCTGGCTTTGTGCTGCCCGTGATTACCGCCGCCGTCACCGCCGCGCTGTAATAAGAATTTTTATTTAAAGGAAGAATATGGATTTGTCATCACCTCCTCAGCGAACGAAACTGACAATATTTCATGACATTGACATTTAATTTGGATTTTTTTTTTTTAATTGAGGGAGGAAGAGAACGTCCGCCTGATATTTGCATTTTATGGCTCTATCCTCCTTTTCCGGCTTCTCGGAGGATCTCTCTCTCCTTAAAATCACGGAAGGAAATATGAAATAACATACAGCAAAAGCACCAATAAGAAAGAGAGAGAGCAAGAAAGATGAAGATGAAAGCAGAAAAAAAAGTCGAATAGGAGAAGAGAATGAGAGAAGTGAAACAAAAGAAAAAAAAGAAAAGAAAGAATGCAGAAGAGAGCAGAATTACCCGAACAGTAGTGAAGATGTAAATAAGCAAAAAATGTAATAAATCACTGATTGAAAAAAAGAAGCTGTCAATATCCTCATATGTGTAAAGAAACCCACGAAACTGGTGAGAGTGTGTGTGGTTAGAAGTGGTGTGTTTATATGGGCATGTGCAGTCGTAATTATAGGAATGAGTGACTGGCTAGTCGTCTGTGGTTACTGAGGTTAAGGAAAGACGTAGCCATTGTATCATAGAACTACAGTAATGCACAATTCAATGGAGACCTCAGAAAAGACTAATAAAACACTTTTAAAGCTTTCAGGCAGGAAACATGGGCATATAATAAAAATACAGCGATACATTACGACATTATACCAGCTGGATTATATATATTTTTTGCCTTTTATTAATTTGCTAAGAATAATATTGACCTCCCATCTTCTGAGGCGGCTTTCTACTAGATTTTCTCTTGCCATCGATCAGGGGGCCCAATACGTCGATCAGGAACGACCTGTAGCAGCGCCGTTTCTAGGCATATGGTCGCATAGGATACACTCATTTAAACTATTTACCTATTTTTCTGCTGAAATTGAATACAGTACCGTATTTTCCGGACTATAAGCCGCTACTTTTTTCCCACGCTTTGAACCCCGCGGCTTAAACAATGAAGCGGCTAATTTATGGATTTTTCCTGTGTTTTTCCCGGTTTCACAAGATTCAAGCCAAAAAACTGAACCCCGTAACATTAGACAAAAGAAATTGCGGAACGGGTTCAGGTGAACCAATGAAACTCTTTATATTAAATCAGATGCGCTCCCACTGAATCGGGCCGCACCACATCCTAAATATGGATGAGGTTCCTCTGACGTTTGACCTGCCGCTCACTCGGACTGTCTACAGGAAATGCGAATCATTCGTCACGCTGAAAACAACCGGGCATGAAAAAAACGCACTTCACCTGTGTTCTGAGCTGTACGGCATCGAGAGAAAAGCTTCACCGATGGTGATTTTTTAACGCACGACGATGCCAAAAGATAAACTTTGTGAAATTGTTGTGAAAGGAAAGAGGAAGAGAGTGAACAATGACTTTCTTGGTAGGCTACTGTTTAGATACAAGCCGTGTAACAGACACTGTCTTTCGTTAAAGCCTGTGTAAAGTTCATTAGTTTCAGTGTAGACACCTGCGGCTTATAGACAGGTGCGGCTTATTTATGTTCAAAATAAAAATCTTTGTCAAATTCAGTGGATGCGGCTTATATTTGGGTGCGCTTAATAGTCCGGAAATTACGGTATATGTTCACAAACTTGCATTCAGGAAATTTTGCCATCATTATTAAATATTTGTCACCCTTTTAATGGACTTTTTATGAGGGTTGACGATAACAATCTCATCAAGGATGCCAAAAATGCTAGATTGCATAGGTAGGACGGGTAGATCGCGTGTTAGTCTATCGTCTATCTTCCCTATAGCATTTTGCCACTTGATTGACGTACAAAACAAAAACGAGCCGAGTGACTCCACTTATTTAGGTGAGTAAGCCTTTTCACAAATAAAGATTATTCAATCCAAATACTGTTAAACCATGACTGATGATTATTTAAGAAGTCTGCTTGTTGCTGCTAAAATTCAACACATTGTATTGCACCATAAGGGTTCACGCAGTTATGCAAAGTACACCAACATATATTGTGCATATGGTTGCGAAATTCAGAAATTTTTAAAGACTGGAAACTTTCAATGGGAATTAACAGGAATGAATGGGAATGATCTTTGAATTCCCAAAATTGCAGCTTAGCCTATAACGGAGAACTTAAATGTACCGGTAGTTGGAAAAAAAGAAAGAAAAGAAAACCTTGCAGGATAATTTTGGTTAGAACGACCAGATTTAATGCAATTTCATTTGAATTTCTACCTGCACATTCATCCATCACATGTACACAGTATTTACTGCAGGGCCACTGAGGCCACGCCCCCTACACACACTGTGTATTCCTCCATAACACACATTTCTTGAATCCTGCACACAAAATAATGTCAAAAAAATGTCCATCTTGGCGAGTATTCATGTAAATTACATAAATATTACATAACTGTTAAAATGTCTTATGTTTTTGTACCGTATTAGTTTATTAATTTCCCCAAATTTCTAATTAATTCCCATAAAAAGTTAATCACAGGATTTTCCAAAATTCCTTAGATGAAGTCTTCCCATAGGAAGTTTCTGCAAAATTACCAGAAATGTTTAGTCCCTTTGCAACCCTAGTTGTATATATTGAGCATTTTTTTTTATGCAGATATATCATTTTGACTTTGAAAAGTAGCTCACGAGCCGAAAAAAAGTGTGAGCATCCCTGGTGTGGACGATTCTAAAGAAAAATGTCAAGTTACTGACAGAAATGTCAGTATTCAATCCTAAAGACTTTTCCATTTAAAAAAAAAAAAAAAAACGTACAAAATTCCTACTTTACATGTGATTACAGCGCTCTGACACTGGAGACTCCTTCCAAACGTGCTACATGGACATCAGTGAAGAGGAAACTTCATTATGTAAACAGTCACGCCGTCAGTATTACCACGGAAAGGACGGCACATCGGAAGAATATAAACATAACCTGATGTGTTTTGTAGTTGTTATGCAAAAGTAATAAAACTGATAATATCATCAGCTCATTCTGAATTGAGACTTCAACAGTGCTGTGTTTTAAAGCTAAAACGTTCTAGAAAAACACTTGTAGGTCACTATGTAGGTTTTACTATGTTACAGACATATACCTTACATATAGATTATGGACCTATAGATTTTATGATATTGAATTAAGTTTAAAAAAAAAAAAAATAAAAAAAAATCAGGGAGATAAAAATTAAACATTTTCCTTCGAGTGTAAAGATACTATATCAGTATTATCAAAATGAAAAAAGTATTGTGATATGATTATTCTGTTCGAATCGCTTGTCCTTTCGTCGGCTGTTCGGCCGTGTGGACTGGTGCGATCGCAAACGTCCCAGTATCAAAAACAAAGCCACCTTCCTTTTAAAATCGGCACCGGAGAAGAAAGATCCGCGAATTCACAAAAAAAAAAAAAAAAGGCGCGCTCGAGTCATAATTGATTGTGTCATTTACAAACGGGAGAAAGAGTAAAGACAGGACCCTGATAACGAGAGAAAGCCGCAAAGCCAAAAATGGCACGGAGAAATGAAAACAAGCTCAGACACACGTTGGGAAGTAATTAAAATGGCGAGATAAGAGAATGACAGAGGGTGGGGAAGTTTGTATATGTGTGTGTGTGTGTGTGTGTGTGTGTGTGTGGGGGGGGGGGGGGGGTTGAGTGCAGAAAAAGAGGGAGTGGGAGTAAGAGGAAAAGAACAAACAAACTGAAAAACGGGCATTTCGTTTCCAGCTAAACTGACCGGCTGTTCGGCTTCGCGGCTATAATAACCACGCTCTTTTTCTCACGCTTCCGCTCTAAGGTTAGAAATACGGGAGCGAATTCATATCTCTCGCCATACGATCGCTCGCTGCACCTCCGCTCTTCTCCAAAGCCATATGGAGCGTGGATTAAAGGCTCGCTGTAATTAACACAGGGTCATTTATTGGGCTCCGATCAATGAGCAGGAGAATCACTGGCCTAAACGAGAAAAGATAAGAAGCTTTTAATGTTCCGGCTCGGTATGGCCACGGCACAATTACTAACATCTGAGAGCGCTCTTTGGGTGTGTGTGCATGCGTGTTCACACAACCTGTAGGAGTTTGTTGAATAAAATCTTGTCAATCAGCGCACCCCGCTGTTCCTCTTCTGCCAATTACATACGAGTGTCGAAAAGAGGAGCAGTAAAAATACAAGGTGGCTCGAAAACAGAAACTGGTAAAAAAAATATCTAGTGGAAGGTGGTAGCTTAGGGGTTGAGGCATTTGGGTTCTGAAGGTCATGAGTTCAAATCTCAGCTACACCAAGCTGCCACTCCAGGGCCCCTGAGCAAGGCCCCTGACCCCATAGCTGCTCAGTTGTATGAAAAAGATACATGCAAGTCGCTCTTGGTTAAATGGCAGAAATGTAAAACCTCGGCTTGATGTATACCATCAAACTCAAAAGTATGTGGACACCTCATCAAGACATTCCCAAGAAGCACAGTTGTATCTCAGATCTTTACATGCTGGAGTGTTACGATCTTTCTCTTCATTAGAAGACCCCAAACCTGCTCCATTATGACAATAAAGAGAAACTGTATTGAGGCTGAAGTGGAAGAACTTAAGTGTTAACTTAAGTATTTCTCTGTAGCCGAATGTTCTTATGGTGTAGCTTCAAAATTTTGTTGAATGCCTTCAAAACAACAACAACAACAACGAAAACGCTTGTCGACATGCACTTGGCCATGTGCAGTGGTTTCCCGGAGCTGAAAATCCACAAATTTTGGACGCAGCCCCTATGGTACCTTAGTGAATTTATCTAGACATTATGTAACTTTAATACAATAATGTTTATAAAAATGTGTATGAAACTGTTTTAGTGAAAATAGTTACAAATTTTATTCCTAACATTCCTGAACATTCGGTCCCGCTGCGGATTCTTGCGAATTTGAAGATAATCCGCAACTTTGTTTTTACTGTTTTAATGTCATACGCATCCTTGTATATACACGTATATCTTTATATATGTTTAGATATTTTATATAGTTTATACATGATTTTCTTGGGAACAGGCATCTCAGCTCATACTGTGCAATTTTGGCCGTGATTCGGTCGTCTGGGAGGAATGTAGAAAATCCTAAAGGATTCCTACAACTGTAGCTAAAATCTGTAGTCTTCAATCGCTGCTTTGACGTGTTCACAGACAGCCGATTAATGGCCGATCTTTTTTTTTCCCGCCGTCGAAATTCTAGCAGTGTCAAAAGATATCACTTTTTCCTGCAGTGCGACTTCTCAGACGACGACCGTCAAACCACCTCAGGGAAAATTCAGACGGACAGTACAGCAAAAAAGAGTAGCATTGAGATACAGAGGGGAAAAGGAGAGTTTCTGTGACATTTAATTATGGTCACGAACCAAATTGGCGCTACAGGTTTTTGATTGTTTGCTGCTAGCTGAGAGGATGCGGGTCTAGACGCGTCACGGGCTGACGACTTAAAACTTTGTGCGAGACTTTTTCTGCTGTGGGTCAGTTTTTGACTGTCGTACATTGTGACATTATGAAAACTGAGATCCTACGGTGTGAAATGGGGATCGTGTTTGTAAAAATCCGAAGTAGGAAGCGTTTTTCCTCTCAATCGGAAAGGGAACATTTCCAGCAGTCACTTTGACAAACTTCTGTTAATATACTGTAATAAAGTATAGATTTTACCATTTAGTCTTAAAAATGATATGCGTTTTCCTAATCAGGGTCGGTCCTAATAAAGCAGAATACAGATATCTTTATTTGAGGAAGAAAAAAAACCATGCATAAACCACGAGCAGTGCATCAGTCCGACTGCTGCAATTACCTGAAGGAGATTACAAAATCAATTAGTGTAAATTTAAGTGTTATCATAGAACCGAGGTAAATTAAATATATCCATTTCCGGAGGCAGATCAATATTAGAACCGACAACAAAAACGATCAATATATCCTTTACACTCGTACAGGGTACACAGTGTGGTCAAAAGTATGCAGACACACCGTCGTCACATTCTTTCTGGACCTCGCAATACAGATTTTACGCAATACAGATTTTACTGGAAAATCTGGAAAGAGTTTCTGTTGGACTTTGGCTGTGGGGACTGAGTCATGGTGTATTAGTGAGGTCTGGAACTAAAGATGGTTGATGAGGTTTTTCCACACCAACCTTAGCGAGTCATGTCTGCACATGGGCACTGCCATGTTGGAACAGGTTTGGGTCTTTTAGTTCCAGTAAAGGGAAATCTCAAATGCCCCATCATGCGAAGACACTCTATAGGATTCTCTGGACGCCCATATATGGACCTGATGGTCAGGTGAGCGGCAACGTTTGGACATTGTGTAGAGAGGAGGTGCTTGTTTAGCATTTTCAAAGGAGTCTGCGGTGTTCATGAGGTAAAAGGGTAACTCTGACATGGGAAATTCTTCAGGACGGAGGAGTTTACACTCTGCGGTTTCTCAGGAACGTGTCTTTTTCCTTATCGACTTCGAGAGAAAAAAACTAAACAAAACAAAAAAACAGCCGGTGAGAGAACAATAGTTTTATAGCTGTTATAACACAAGGGATGAAATCTTGTTTTACACACTTTCTGGATAGCATTCACTATAAACATATATATGTCCTGCTTTAATACATTTTATTTACGATTTTCTTGGCACTGAATAGTACGAGAGGAAAAGCACTTGCTGTTGTTGGAAAATAATCGACTTCAGGGCGGTGACGTTACTTAATCCCACCATAGATGAATCTTTTCTATTATGCCATTCACCATTATGCTTTTTTTTTTTTTTTTTTTCCATAAAACCAGGTATCAAGTGTTTCATTCACACAAAGACCCATTCTGAGCCTGAACCTAAAGGAAGTGTGTATGATCGATAGCGAGATAGAATGAAACATTGGAACGGGAAATGAATAACATTTGGTGGATGCTCTAATGCAGAGTGACTTACAACTGAGCAGTTGAGGGCCTTGCTTAAGGGCCCAGCAGTGGTACTGGGATTTAAAATTGTGACCTTCCGATCCAGAATCCAATGCCTTAACCACTCATTACTGATCATCATAGATAGACAGATAAATAGACAGATACAACACTGTCACTGCACAGTATAGGTGCACAACGACATGCAATACCCTATATATATATATATATATATATATATATATATATATATATATATAT